>APFE031667180.1:0-70397 GCA_000404065.3 Pinus taeda
CCATGTGTACCACTCCAGTCTTAGCCCTACCGGACTTCACCAAATCATTTGTCATTGAATGTGATGCATCAAGAACAGGTATTGGAGCGGTTTTAATGCAAGAAGGGCGACCATTGGCCTTCACCAGCCAACAACTAAGTGGGAGGAATCTAGGCCAATCTACCTACGAGAAGGAAATGATGGCCATCTTACATGCAGTAGAGACATGGCGACCTTACTTGTTGGGACGACGTTTCCAAATCCGCACAGATCATCACAGTCTTAAATATTTTCTGGAGCAGCGCCTATCTTCCCCACAACAAAACAAGTGGCTCGCAAAAATGCTGGGATATGATTATGAGATCATTTACAAGAAAGGGAAAGACAACCGGGTAGCAGATGCATTGTCGTGCCAATTTGAGGAGGAAAGTACACTGCTCGTAATTTCCCTCCCAATTCCAGATTGGATTGAAGAGGCTCACAGGGAATGGTTTTCACATCCAGGGCTCTCCCAACTTATTTCTCAATTGCAGGTGGATCCTAATTCCAGCAAGGGCTACTCGTGGCAGAATGATATTCTTCGCTACAAGGACAGATTCGTAATATCACCAACATCCACCCTCAAAAGTAGCATTTTGGCAGAATTGCACTCATCGCCCATTGCAGGACATTCGGGCTTTCAGAAGAAGTATGCGTGCACCAGAAGATCATTCTTTTGGACCGGTATGAAACAGGACATCCTTACTTTCGTAGCAGAATGTGACGTCTGTCAACGCCACAAAGGGGAAACAGTCAACACACCAAGCACATTACAACCATTGCCCATTCCAGCATCAATTTGGACGGAGGTCTCCATGGATTTCATTACAGGTCTTCCAAAGTCTGGGAACAAGTCAGTCATCATGGTGGTTGTGGACCGACTGTCGAAGTATGCTCATTTCTGCGCCCTACCCAACCATTTACACCAACTTTGGTTGCCCAAACTTTCATGGATCAGATCTTCAAATTGCATGGCATGCCCACTTCTATTGTGTCCGACCGCGACCCAATCTTCACCAGTATTTTTTGGCAGGAACTCTTCAGAATACAAGGCACTCAACTAAAACTCAGTACTTCCTATCATCCGTAACAGATGGTCAAACTGAAGCAGTCAACAAATGTCTAGAATCCTACCTTAGGTGTTTCACTTCAGAAAAGCAACACCTTTGGGTACAGTGGTTACCTCTGGCGGAATGGTGGTATAACACCAACTATCATGCCACCACCAAAATGACTCCCTATGAAGCATTCTATGGTCAACTTCCGCCTTCCCCTACTTCTTATCTCACGGGGTGCTCCAAAGTACAAGCCGTGGATCAACTCCTACAACACCGCGCAACCATGCTCGCCCACCTGCACGAGAATCTTCATCAAGCTCAGAACCGTATGAAGCAACAGGCTGACCAACATCGCTCAGAGCGCCAATTTCAAGAAGGGGATCAGGTCTTTTTGAGGCTGCAACCCTATAAGCAAACATCACTCAAAGACAAGGGTTGTCAAAAGCTCTCTCCAAAATTCTATGGACCATACCAAGTACTTCAGCGCATTGGAGAAGTGGCTTACAAGTTGGCTTTGCCACCTACAGCGAAAATCCACCCAGTTTTCCATGTATCGTGCCTCAAGAAAGTGATTGGGAACAATTTCCGAGTTCAAACCAGTCTAACGGAATTGGACGAGGAAGGGTCAATCTAGCTTCAACCGGAACAGGTTCTAGACACACGAGACAAGCACCTATGCGGCCGCATGATTAAAGAGGTCCTCGTCAAATGGAAAGACACCTCTCCGGAAGATGCAACTTGGGAACCAGCCACTATTCCTCAGCAGTTTCCGCAGCTTCAGCCTTGGAAGGACAAGGCCTGTCTTAAGGGGGAGGGGCATGTTAGGGTCCACCCTACCCCTTATTCATGGTCATGGGATCACTCATAGTCAAGAAGTCAATAAGCCCATATTAATATTTGGTAAGTGGTTAACCCGCATTAATGAAGGGACCCAGTTAGTTGCAAATGGCGGTAGTATTAAATAAAGGGTAAATGGGCGGTAGTAATTAGATAGATGGTATTAATAAAACCCATGGTAATTGGCCATGGTATTTGGCATGTTATGAGTCCATATATAAAGATAGAGACATCCCTGGAGAGTATCGTGTCTTGTTTTGTAAATCGAGCGTCTGCTCTAGGAGGTTGCCCCCTCGAAGAGGCCTGTGAACATTTCTCTCTGAGTAATAAAATCATTGCTATTCTGTGTTCTGGGTATATTTTCTTCGCATATTCTGTGTTCTGGGTATTTTTCTCGCATATTCTCTGTTTGGTATTACTTTGCAGGTTAAGAAGCATAACAGGAACCCTTCTGGAAGCAAAAAACATAGTATTTTATGTTGAAACAAGCTGCTTCAGGGGTTTCATAGCGCGCGCTACAAAAACTCCTAGTTCATAATCCCCGATTTTGTAGTGCAGTCAGTGAAAATTCTGGTCTTTGCACTACAAAAACTCCTAGAGTGATTTTTGCACTATGGAAATCTTGACACAAGTTTGACACATGGAACTTATGTGTGATGTGGGACCAGCGATAGGCAAGAACAGAGTATTGAAACTATTTGACCATACCAACAAGACTCTCTTTTAGATCTTAGACTCTAAAACAACCATGGAAAGACTAGACCAAGACTAACATCAATCCTTTGGAATCAAACTGATGTCGAAACACATGGTGAGGCTTCTAGAACATGGAATGAGGCTGTGAAACGTTTCTTGGAAAAGAGAATGACACTTATTTAGATGAGATGACTAAAAACCTATAATATTATGACTAGAAATAAGGCAAACTTTCCAAAGCTTAGAAACAAAAATTTTAGGGTGACAACACTTCTTCAAAGATGCAAAAAAATATGTCAAAAGTTGTGACAGCTGCCAAAGGGTAGGGAAACCTACAGCCTCAAATTAGATGCCATTACAACCTCAGGTACTCATCGAACACTTTGAAAAATGGGCTTTAGATTTTATTGGACCTATTAACCCTCCATCCAAGCAGAAAAAGTATATATTGGTATGCACTGATTATGTCACTAAATGGGTAGAAGCCAAAGCATTATTTTATGCTACTGAAAATTTAGTAGTTAATTTTCTTTGTGAGGATATTTTTACTCGCTTTGGTGTTCCAAGAGAAATTGTGACAGACCAGGGAATTCAATTCACATCCAGAATGAGGGAGAAGCTGATGGAAGAGTACAAGTTCAAGCATAGAAAATTCAATCCTTATCATCCGCAAGAAAATGGTCAAGTGGAGTCCACAAACAAAGTAATAGAAGGCATAATTACCAAGACTGTGCATCTACACAGAAGAGATTGGGCAGAAAGGCTTCCTAAAGCCTTATGGGCCTACAGAACTACATGGAGGAACATAACAAGGCACACTCCTTATGAACTTCTTTATGGGAAGGAAGTTCTAATCCCCATTGAGTTCCAAGTCAAAACCTTCAAGATGGCAGTTCAATTCGGAATGGATCTATCAGAAGATCAATAGCATAGACTGGAGTAGTTGAATGAACTAGATGAGATTAGACAAGAAGCAATTCAAAGAACTGCTCTAGTTCAGCACCAGAGAGCTAAGTGGTATGACAAATACATCAAGGAAAAAAAGTTTCAAGAAGGAGATTGGGCATTGCTATTTGATTCAAAGTTCAAATATTTTCAAGCTAAATTTCAGACTCATTGGCTTGGGCCATATGAGATTGAAAACATTTTTAGCAATGGAGCTGTAAGAATCAAAACAATTGATGAGTATCAAACTCCTCTCATTGTGAATGGTCACAGATTGAAGATCTATCATAAGCCACTCTCAAAGGAGGAGCTTATCAAAATATTTCAAGATAATTCTGCAATGAGGCTGGTGAAGAAGAATCATTCTTCTCCACCAGCCTAGTCTTTGTTCTTTTCATCATCATCTAAAAAAAAAAGTATAAGTCTAAAAACCAATCACTGATTGGCAGCCTTATACAGAAAATATAGGGCGAAAATCAAAAACTTCTGACGCCCTATATTTTCCAAAAAAAAAATCTCTCATTCGCTGATAGTTGTTTCATTTCATTTCGCTCCATCTCACCACCACATTCCATCAATAAAATTTCTTTTAGTTTATCTTCATATTCACCTTATATATATCATTCATACAGTCATTTTTCATTTCCATTCATTCGCCAAGTCATATGTTATTCACTATGTTAGTTTCCGCAACTGAATTATGTAGCTGATTGTTGATTCCGCAACTAATCCTCTATTACTCTGTAGTGATAGTCAAGTGACTAGCCAAATAATAATAAAAGCGAGATGCAGGTATGGAAGAGGAATATCTTTTGGAGATGTCAGCACCTACAAAAGCAGCCAATTAAAAGTTACCAAAATGAAAGAGGTATGATTCCAAGGTATGGACAAAACCATTTTCAAATAGTATTTCAAACACATAATTTGTATAGTTTGTAAATAACAAGCTCCATAATGTGTAATGATTTGACTTGATGGCTGCCTTAACTCCACCATATCCTCCGCATCAATCCTAACGGTCTCATAATCCACTCCCGATTTTAACTCGTACTTAGTCGTACATCCTTATTACACTTGTTAAAAGGCTAATCATGCAGACGTGAGCTGATTGAATACGGCTCTCTTCCATTGACGTTCCACTTTGCAGCCTTTTTATGAACCCACTGACATCCACTCCGTAGCCTTTTATGAACTCAAACTATGTTTAGTTTCGCAAGTTTCATGAGTGATACTCTGCCTCCACACTTTCACATCGAGTTTTATGATTTTTGGTTCATGATTTGTTTACACAGGCATCTGCTCCGTGAACCCACTCCCATCTTATGCTCCACATTCTTCCCATTTTGTAATCATTGATTTTCTTTGTAGCCCTTTTTCCATTTTCCGCTCACATAACCGTTCTACTCCTGTAAAACTATCATCTACAAAGGTGTCTTCGCAGTAAGAAGGAGGAATGGGTCTTATAGTGAGAACAGAGCCTGAAGGAGCTAAATTCATGGAGGGATACCCGCAGCTAAAGAGCACATTGAGGAAGGCAAGATGGTTGTAGTTTATTAAGAAGTTCAAGGGTCATAATAAGGAAGTTACAAAAACGTTTGCAAGATCTTTCAATGGTGTAGAATTTGAAATTGGGGACATCAAATTTCCAGTGACAGAGTCATCCATTGCAGCAGCAACAGAGCTTCCACAAGAAGGAGACTGATGGTTTAAGAATAAGGACTTCGATGAAAAGGTCTGGACGGTCATTCTTCGTAACCCAGGTATGGACGTATCAATTTTTAAACGAGGAATTCTTGTTTCAGCCCTAAAGGATAAATGGACTAGTCTGTTGTTGATCATTCAAAAATTCATTACCTGTGAGGGCAGGTATGGCTCCATGTACATGTATCATATCAGATTATTAATGAATTTCTTGGAGAATGAAATCATCAACCTTCCTTATTTATTATTGAATAGCTTGAGAAAAATTTCTACTACTGTGCAAAAGAATATAGGTGATGTGGAGCCTCATCTCTACCATCATGGCCTTATTAAGATCCTGGTTGAGAATCATTTGAAAGAGAGGAAAGATACATGGGAAAAATTCCTAGTTAAGAATTTCTTCCAAGACCCTCCTGAAGTTCCTGAGGGAAGTTCAACGAAGAAAAGTAGGAGAACAAGAACAAATTTAACGATCCAAGATACTCCTACTAATGTGACTGAGGAAACCAGTGAAGAAGAATTGCCTTCCGAAACATTGACTGAGATTAGAAAACAAGTAAAACAGAAAGGAAAGAGGAATATTGAAGATATTTACTAGACTCCTGAGCCTTCTTCAGAAGAAGAGCAAGTGCTTTCTGAGAGATTAATTCATCTTAAAAAACAGTCAACTAAGGCAAAAGAAAAAGGAAAGAAGAAACATAGAATAGAAAAGGGAGACACAAGCTCACAAGGTCTAAGAAGAAACTCTAGATTAAAGGGTAAATTGAAGAAAACACAAATCAAAAGAGATCACTTCATAGACCTGGGAGGTGAAACTCCAGATCAGTCACCAGAAAACACTCCTCCCGATCAAAGTCCACAGTATTCTCCTTGTCCCCAATTAGATTTTGAAACCAATCCAAGGAAGACAATACTAGAAATTGATCAAACTCAACAACAGATGTATGACTCCATTGAATCATTGGAAAAGACTACATCAAAATAGGGGACTTCATCCAATCAGCCAGGTACAGCTCAAGAAACTTTGATCGAGTCATTAAAATAAGAAATTTATGAGCTGGAAGTCTTGAACAGACATATCCAAAAGGAAAATGAAACAATAAAAGAGAAAAACAAATTGGACAAAATTATCCATGACAATACCATGTTTCATTTAGGATTATGGCACAAGAAAAATAGAAAATTGAAGCAGAAAAACAGGAGGTTGAGTAGATCCCTCATCAATCTCAAGTACAAATGCATTATGATGAAGCCCAGGATGACAGCGACAGCAAGGAAGAAGAAGAAAAGGCTAGATACCTTAACAGAAGTTTCAGAACAAATGAATTGAAGAAAGGATAGTTACAGTTTTAGTTGCATGAGGACATGCAACATCTTCACAGTGGGGGTATGTTGAGCCCCAAAACTACCTCTCTTCCACACATCTTCTGAAACCTTTTCTCTTCTATTTTCCCATATCAGTGCCTCATAAGCTATCAAAAGTTGTTACATGTTGATTTCAGAAGTACATTTGAGTGATTTTCAAATTATATCATTGTGTGTGCTATTTGATCTAGGTTTTGTTTATTAGCTACGGAATGTAGCCACTTTCCACAGCTAACTCATAATTCCGCAGTCGTTTTCATTATTTTATAGGTTACAGATGTCGGTAGGAGAAACGAGACACATGGGTAGCTCAGAAATGATCCACACATGGATGAGGTCCTATTTGCTTAGCCGAATTCATGAAGAAAGGTATTGGTCAAAGGGTGGTCAACAGAGAGTCCTGCTCATCTAGGAATCTATTCCTGCACGTAAAAGAAGCCTGAAGCCATTCCTGAACTCATGGATCCATTTTTGCCACCCGCGGGCCATCTCCATAACACAATCCAACATCCACCTTGTGTACATTTACTGCTCATGGCAACAGAGAGGATGAATCCTCGGATTCTGACTTGTTCATGTGTCCATTGCTGAAGAAATTCCTCTGAAAAATAATTATCTATAAATATAAGCGTTTGTAATGTAGATAGTTAGTCTTGATATTGTTGATGTAGCATTATTTTGCTATTGTGTAACTGAGAGACATATTCCTCTGTTTCATAATACAAAAACTCTGTTCTTTTCACATGGTTATTTAAAGCATGGTTTGAAGTGACAACGTGTTAGTCCAAAGTTGTACAGAGGGCCTTTGCATGGTTGAGGTTCTTCTTTTGTTTTGTATAGTTTTTAATGTATATTTTCTCACATTTGAGTTGTACATTTCTCATGTTTTGCTTATGGTTTTAATCATTCTAATCCTGTACATGCTTTTGCAGCTTGTTATATTTGCTACTAACACTGATCAATGCATTTCAGAATAGGCTATGATTGAGCTTTTTAATGTAGTTTTTGCATCAAGTGGTGATCTGAGACTTGCTTCCTCTGCTGAACTTTAGTTTTCAATTCCAATTTTTATGATTTTATTTAGTGAGATTTGTTTACTGCTTAAGATAGTTTAGATATCAGTTCTTCATGCTATATGACGATATCTCTGGAGCCTTTAGCTTAACCTCATTTTAGTAGTTAATTGGAGAGCTATTGTGATTATAGGTGAAGTAATTGATTTTGCTTTCATTAGTCTGCAAGTAGATAGTTTAGATGTCAGTTGTTTCATGCTATATGATGATATTTCCAGAGTTTTTAGATTAACCCTATTTTAGAAGTTAATTGATGAAATATTGTGATTATAGATGGACTAATTGGCTTTGCTTTCACTAGAGTGCAAATTAGATCATTTAAATGTCATTCTTTCATGCCATATGATGATATTTCCGAAGTCTTTAGCTTAACCCTGTTTTAGAAGTTAATTGACGAAATATTGTGATTATGGATGAAATCATTGACTATTTCCAGTTTCTTTACTCTTTAGTTTTGAGTGTAGCAGATTATTAGATTTCAATTCTGTAATTAGGATGGACAGCAGAGATGGTAACCTCATTTTCAGTACTTCATTTTTAGCTTGATTTATGTAGCTACATGTTTCCACTCTTGTTCAAGTTATGATTTTGTAGACAACATGTTTTGAGATCTTTGAAGTTCTAAGTTTGGAAATTACCATAAGAAGCATAAACCTTGTCTTCAACTCTACATCCACACTTGATCTTTAAAAGTATTCTTAAAAATTTAGACTAGGATTTCCATTGCCTTAAACACTTTAGGAGACCAACAAGAAAAAAACCCCAAAACAAGATAAAACCGAAAACATTGAAGTAAGAAAAGGGTTGTCTAGCACATACAATGCACTACACTTCATCAATTTACGATTCCCGGATTGATAACTTATGTAGCAATTTAGGACACACTAAATTGACTAAACAATAGGTGATGATCGAGATGAAAGACATGGATCTCATGCACTACTTTCTAGGCATGGAAGTGTGGCAGAAGGATGGGGAAGTGTTTGTGTCTCAAGGCAAGTATGCCAATGAGATACTCAGGAGATTACACATGGAGAAGTGCAAACCCATGCAGAGTCCTCTAGCAGGTAACTGGAGGAAGGAGGATGCTACTTCAGGTGAGGTAGTAGAGGCTCCTGTGTATCGGCAACTTGTGGGTTCACTGATGTACTTAGTGAACACACAACTAGATTTGTGCTATGTAGTGAACCAACAGATTTAAGCTATGGTTTAGCCTACCAAGTTATTTTGGAAGGAAGTGAAGCATGTTTTGAGATACCTCAGAGGCACATCTTAGTTTGGATTATGGTATAGACGGTCAGAGGGAGTGAAGCTACAGGGCTTCATAGATGCAGATTGGGCAGGAGGTCCATTAGATCGGAAGAGCACATCAGGAGGAATTTTCAACCTTGGTTCAGTTGTAGTTTCTTGGTACAACAAGAAACAGAGGTCAGTTGCACTTAGCTCAGCAGAGGCTGAATACATGGCTGCAAGTCAGGCAACATGTGAGGCCATTTGGATGCGGAAAATTCTAGTTGGTTTGTTTGATCAAAGGATGGATCCAACTGTTATCTATTGTGATAATCAGAGTTGTATCAAACTCTCTGAGAATCCAGTATTTCATGACAGGTCCGAGCATATCGACATTTGGTATCATCATCTTAGAGACTGTGTGGCAAGGAGGATCATGTTGTTGCAGTATGTTTCGACCGAGGAGCAAGATGTTGACATTTTGACTAAGGCATTATCAAAGTGTAAATTCGAGTTCCACAGAGACAAGATCGGGGTGGCAGATAATCCCTTTCTTGTTGAGAAGGAGTGTTGAAAATAGCAACAAGAGATGCTAAAAATAGCATTGCTATAGATAGCATTTCAAGATATATTCCAATTTTAATTTGTCCTTGAATTAAATTTGAGAATTAAAATTCGAATTTAGTCTCACCAATTGTTTGAAAAATAATTAATTAATTCATCTTGAGTTAATTAGTTGGTGAAATTCAAACATGAAGTCTTTGTGAAGACATGCAACAATTATCCTTTTGATTGAGGAGAAACTAAGGAGATAAGGATGAGTTGTATTTGAGTTGTAATTAGTTAGCTCAATTAACCAAGTTAAGTCTAGTTAAATTAGTTCCAAATAGTTTGTGGAACTAATTGTGAGTTCAGTCAGTTAATGCATGCATGCATGCAACTAGTGTTCTCCAGATAATTGAATATTCTCTCATAAATAACTCATGCATGCCAGTTCAGACAAAGACCCAGTTGACATTAAAGGTAGGGAAATTGTACTATCAATTGCTAGAATATTCCGATGAGAATACCTCTTGCATGCAGAAGGAATTCATTCCTTGAGGATTGCGCAGTTACTACAAAGGTCAGAGTAGTGTGTGAGGTGAGAATCACATAGGTGGAAGCTAGAGGACCCAGGAGAAACTGCGCAAGGAAATAAGAGGCTTGGAGGACTGAAGGAAGGCATATGTGTTGTCTATTATGTCTATGAGTAGTAGTGAGGGATTGTACTGAGAGCTGGATAGCTTGAGAGCTAAAGCTTTATGTAATCTTGAGATATTTCCACTTGTATGATAATAAAATAATGAGACTTTTCCCAGAGTACTCTTCTGTGTTTCATGTGTGATTGAATCTTCTTCTTTGTTATATGTGTTCTGTTTGATCTTGCTCAAATCAATTAAGCTTCTGCAAGTTTGATTGTAGAAGTAGACTAAGTATTTTTATTTAGTACATTGCATAATCAGTTTAATCTACAATGAGAATTTCTACACGATATGTCTAATAATTGCATTTTAGTCATGGAACAATATGTTATAACTTTCTTTGTGCAAATTTGAATTAAAATGAAAATAGTTTGTCATTGTTGTCTTTCACTAAGGTCTTATGGGAATTTTAATTCGATAACCAATGTATACAAAATATGTCCCCCCCAAAGTAGTTGTTCTTCCCGAGTGACAAAATTTGAAGTTGACTTTGTCATCCTTTCCAAGTAAACATCCGGCCTATTTATACCATGAATTTCTATCAATTCAATTCAAGTTCATAAGATAATATGGCTTCAATGTTGTGTTCATGTAAACAATTATTGAAATGTTATATCATTCCTTCATGCAACTCTATTGATGTGTATCTAAAATGCAATAGAGTTCCCATAGTATCAAAAAGGAAATATCCTACAACATATGCAAAATTATTTAAATGAAATAGATTATTCTTCCTTAATATTTTATATGTATGTTTTCTTTCTACATTAAACAAATACTTCTCCATTGACTTTTTAGCAATCACGCATCAACACATGCTTGTTCATTGATGATTTAGAAATCATGCTTCAAACATGCTTGTTCATTGATGATTTAGCAATCATGCTTCAAACATGCTTGTTCATTGATGATTTAGCAATCATGCTTTAGAAAATTTCTAAATTCGCTATGAGTTATTACCTCATTGCTTGTCGGTATACTTGGATTAGATTCATACTTAAAGATGATTAACCAACTTCCATGATGGGTACTTATATTCAAAGATGTTAAGCACAATATAAACAATGTACAAGAAAATGAACACGATAATATAGCTACAAACAATAAATCCATAAGATAACAAAAATACACACATTAAGAACAAATGCATATCCACATTGATTCATGCAAAACTCTTGTCTATGAACTAAATCATAGAATCACAAAACAAATGAACCACAACATACTTGACACTGATATCATAAATTCTGTACCTATTTTTGAAATCAAATTATGTGTGTGATTCGTAGGCTAATGAAAAAAATGAAGTTCTCAGAAGAGATTATTGATTCAGACAACTATGGAAAAACCAGTCGTAACAAGCCCCCCCTGAGAACGATTCCAATATGCACTAGCAACATGCATGCCAAAAAAAAATGCATGATGAACACCTGGCCAATGCAACTACGAACACATTACTTGTTAAAATTATGTCACAAAAGATTCATAAAACACATTTTCCTGTCACAAAGTTCTATACCTCTGCATTCACTCTCCCTCTACACAGTTCTCCAGCACACCTTCCTTCTACACAACACTGATTTTTAAATGGTCAAATCCAGTTAAGATTAATCACTCCATATAATGTATCACGCAGTTGCAAATCATTTGCATGGATAGGGGAGGGGGTATGTTCCAGTCTTAGGGAGGCAATATATGCTTGTGTTTCAACTTTCCTTGTATGAAGAATAGGGTATGTGCGAGCCAACTTGTTTTCTCATACAAATATTTCATATTTATTTAATTTTGTACGATTTTGTGACTTAGGGTACATATGTATATATGATGTGTCTTGTGTAACATGTCTCACATGCAAAATAGTTACACATGGTGATTATACATGGAATGAGAACTATCGAGTTAAACAACATTGAGAATGTTGTTGATTAAGCGAGTGATTTTAAGTACAAGGCAGAAATGGCTAGAAATTTTCTCTTTGCATAATGCATTTAGAAGATGTCAGTAATGTTTGAGCTTCTATTTCCTTATGTGAAATTGTATCTCCAAAGTCAACGTTACATAAGATTACATCCTCATCTTTCAGCTCACCATGCATTTTTATAATTTCACTCGTAACTATTGTGATTCTAGGGATTTGTACACCCGAAGTAGAAGATGTTTTTTCTTTATTAATCCGTACTAGACATAATTATAGTGTCCACTTATTGAGTGACTGAGAGGTGCAATTCCTTGTTAGAGTAAAATTATTTAGTGTTTGATGGTTTGAAGGTTAATTTATGTAACTTTAATAATTAAAAAAATAAAAAAGAATTTAAGATATTTTTTAAATTGGTATGGAAGGTTATATTGGTTGAAAGATATTATTTACTTATCAATCCCTTGAACTTGAGTATAAAAGTTATGAAATTACATTAGTACAACAATTTTATACAATAGCAAGAGCAAATTCGATATGGTTTAAAGTTCCATTTATATAATTTGTTGTTGGCGGAATTCCTCGCACTCTAAGTAAATTCGATGTGGTTTAAAGTTCCATTTATATAATTTGTTTTTGGCGGCATTCCTTGCACTCTTTCCATCTACCCATTTGATCCCATTACAATTAAGGTTAGCTAATAAGTATGGTATCATAACATTGAGTTTAAGTATGATGTATGTTGTTCACTAGGTTGTACTTACTCTTATAATGACAAATTTCAAGGCATATCATGTAGGAACATCTTCTTGCACCACTCTATGTCCTCAAACTAGTTCTCGGGCTAAAGTGAGGGGTAACCTCAAAACATACTTTACATATTTTATATGAAGCTCATAATGGTTTTATTGTAAAGGTAGGGTGATGCATCATGTTTTCTTTTACAATTTCTTAAGAATATAATACAAAGATGGTGCATATGTTGTTTAAGGTGAGTGATCTAGATTGGATCATTATATTATTTGTCCTTTATCTCAATGTTTTCAGTGTGGGAAAAAATTTGAGGATCCCCCTTTCAACTTACCATTCCCTTCCCTATATGCAAGGCATCACTAATTTAATTCATGAATTTTTAGCTAAAAAGGATATAAAAACCATTTTCAAACCCTTTAAAACTCTTAAACACCTTTTTAGAACCTTCAAAGGAAATTTTGGTTCCGTGTTTTGTCCTAGGGTTTACCAAACCCCTTACTCCTGTCGAAAATTATATATTAGGAAAACATGCAGATCTTTCAAAGATTGCTTCAAAGAACATATCGCTGACACTAACCATAATTACACTACCAAATATGTTATCATTGTACATTCTCATAACACAAAATACCACATATGTTTTGACCAAACCAAAGTTTTCATCACTACCCCGCATTATTCTACTTCCATCATCAGTGAAGTCATCTAAATTGAAAAACACCCCAGTAACTTCAATAAAGAATATGCCTATAAGTAAAATGAGTCGTAAAAACCAATAATTTATCCCTCAACCAATAAGTCTCCTCCTTTCTACAATTTTCCTTTATTCTTTACCTTCTCTCTTCTTCTTTTTTTTTTTTAATTTTATCCCTTGGTCTCCTCTAATTAATTCTTTCGTCTTTTATCTCCTTTCCTTAATTCCTTCTACGTCCCCTCCCCCGATGTCTCACTCGATTCCCCGCCTTTTCTTCAATCCACCCTTGTCGTGTCCCCCCTTCCTTGCACACTATACATCCTTTAAACTTTACCCCTTATTTATATATCCACTTTCTTTTTTAATGCTTTATCTTATGTTAACCCTTTTTCAATTGTGGATTTCCTTAATTTCATCTTATTTTGAATCTAACTCTTTAAGCTTTTTGTGCTTTATTTATTTTTATCCATATTTATTAAAAAAAATTATAAATTTGAACTTAATTAAATTATAAATTTGAACTTTTATTATTTTCATAATTTTCATTAGAATATAAATTTTTGAATTTTCAAAACTTTCATCTTTGGTTATATTTTTTTTAAGTTAATTTCAACTCAATTTTTGTTCACTTTTTAATATTATATTTTACAAGTTAATAATGTTTTACAACGTTATTATCTCGACATTGAGTTCGAAAGGCTCATTTTACATGCTAGTATGAAGGTGGTGAGTAATTATGTCCATGCTCAACATAAAGTTGACATGTGTCCCTTTTAAAATTAAAATAAAATATTCTTTAAATTAAAAAAAAATGTGAGCTATAAGATATATATATATTATATATATATATAATATATTATATATATATATAATATATGGGTTAGTTTTACTTGAAAATGTTATAAATCGTATTCCCACTCTAAAATGTGGTTTCTTTATTGGTTATTAATTGTTGGGAGGTGCTCTCCAACCTAGCATGGAAGAGATGTTGTAATGTCTTGTCTTGTCATGTAAACATTTTAACTGCGTCAAAATAAAATATAAAATAAAAATACAAATAACAAAATGAAAATAACCTTATAAAAATTTAAAAAAAAATGACCCGAGAATCCATGATATTGACCTATGGTATTCATGTGGAATATTACCTATTTAAATGAGGAAATTAAATCAACCTAAATCCATATTAATTTTATGTGAAATTACATAAAATTAATTAATTAATCAAACTAAATTAAATTAAAATATAGGGAAAAAATACAATTATAATTATTAATAAAACATTTTGAGTGAGTCAAATTAAATAAAAGGAAAAGAAAATAATAAAATTAATAATTAATGAGAGGAGTTTCCTATCTTAGTTTGATAAAAATATATAACATAATGTAATGTAAACATTTTAACTAAACCATAATAAAATAAAAATATATAATTGCTTTTCTTAATAAAAATGTAAAATAATATAATATCTTTCAAAATTACAACCAAACAATACATTATGCGAAGAAATCCGTATCACTTTAAAATCTTTACAACCAAACACTACATTATGCGAAGAAAACCGTATCACTTTGATTAAAGAGTAAGTCTTCGTTCAATTATCATAACCATAATGTGATTCGCTTTGATTAATCATATTGGTGTTTTTTTTGTCATTATTGTTTTATGATTTTATTATATATTTTTAGTTTAGATTTTTTTGTGGCATTGAGGTTTTCGTCATTTAATCTAATTAGAATTATATGAAGGTGTCCAATGTTATAATTTTGGTTTTTCAATTATTTTTTAATTATAACTTCACAGTATTGTTTTAAAACTTTTTCATAAAATTTCATTTTTGAATATGATTGAATCGGAATCTATTTTATTGTATATACATTTGTTTTCTTTATTTTCATGGGTTTGATTTTAATTATTAAATTTATAACAGACATTTATTTTTCATTAAAATAGATAGACATGGTATATATGAAGATTTATTTTCAATAAAGTAGATGACATATTATAAAACAAATATCTTACTTATTACTAAAATTTTGAATATTCTTTTATTTTCTCAATATTATATTGTTGTGAGCTTTAGAAATTAGAACTATCTTCTCAAATATTATATTGTAATGAATTTTATAAATTAGTAGATCCAACTAAACTCTAGATCTATCAAGGGAGGTTATAGATCATTAAGGCAGAGAGTCATCAAATCTATCGAGGTGCAAACTTGAGGAAAGGTTTGCACCTGGAGAGATTTGATACTTCTTAGGGTTTAATAGATTCAAAGTTTAGATAAATATATGTTGGTTGATATTACAACCCAATACAAAGGATATATGGTAAAAAGATTTCACTCTCACTCTCAATTATAAATAACACATTTCTATGTCCATACGAAATACGATAATTTTATATCACCTTTTAACATTCTTTTAAAGCAAATAGTGTTTTTTGTTTGTTTGTGAGATTGTTTGTGATCCTCCGGATTGGTATGTGGGTTGAGGAGTCGCGACCCAGGGACATCTAAGCCATCAAAGTCATCCTGCACCCGTCCTGTGCAAACCTCTTTTTTGAGTGCAAAACTTGAGGAAATGTGTGCACCTGGAGAGATTTGATCCCTCTACGGGTTTAATAGATTCAAAGTTTATATGGATATAAGTTGGTTGATATTACAACCCAATACAAAGGATTTATGGTAAAAATATTTCACTCTCACTCTTAGTTATAAATCGAATATTTCCATGTCCATATGAAATAAGATAATTTTATATCAACTTTTAAAATTATTTTAATGTAATTAAAACAAAAAACAAATATTTTTTCATTTTTGTTTGTGAAGTTGTATGTGATCCTCCAAGCTTGACCTATGGGTTGAGGAGCTGCAACCCAAGGACATCTAAGTCGTCAAAGTCACCCAGGGATTGCACCCGACCTATCTAAGCCATCAAAGTCACCCGGGGATCACACCCGGCCTAGGCCACACAACCCTTGGATAACTTAATTTTTTTAGCATGTCTCCTCCCCTAGCAGAACCACCCCGCATGAAGTTTGATCCCAGGTCACATTGTTGTCCTCATCCAGTTGTGCTAATGGGACTTGACAAAAAACAAATAAAGTTGATATTATTTATATTTTCATATTTTCAATTGGATACTTAAATGAACCCTTTTAATATGCATGCTAACTAATTTATTTTAATATCAACTCTAGAAAAAATATAAACATATATGTACATATATGAACTACAATAACATACTTCAATATATAAAATTAAGTAAAATTGAAATATATATATATATATATATATATATATATATTAGAGAGAGAGAGAGAGAGAGAGAGAGAGAGAGAGAGAGAGAGAGATCTTAACCATCATGTCCTAGAGAGATGCAATCTTTAGAGGTGCAATTTTTTTCAAAGTTTTTCACTATAAAAAGGATTTGCACTTCCAAAAGAGGAACTTTAGTTGTCTCTCAATCTAAGGAGAGGAGGCGTAAGCAGGCTCGACTGACAAGGAGAGGAACTTTAGTTGCTCTCAATCTAAGGAGAGGAGGCGTAAGTAGGCTCTCAATCTAAGGAGAGGACTTTTAGGTGCTCGACTGATAAGGATGCACAAGCAGGCTCGACTGTTAAGGACCTTTAGGTGCTCGACATAAGGGAGAGGAGAGGATGTGGAAGCACGCTCGACCCAACGCCCCCCACCCATCAAGAGCTTATTCCCCAGCGTTTGATCCATAGCCAGTAATGCGCCAGTGCTAGCCCCAACCATCCATATTGCTCAGTATCTTTTCCAATCCCAGCTTATCTGCAATTTCGTAATCTCCTGACGTTTTGTTTGGGTTTTCATCCGTGGCTCTTGTTATATCTGTGGTTAAATCTGTGGTTAAGATGGATCTATATTGGTTTAATTATTCGTTCTCCTCACTTCAGTAAAATTTATTATCTATTTCTCAATCCCTTTTTACCCCTCTTTTCAATGGCTACTATTCTTGCCCTTTTAATTTTTAATCATCAAACTTTACTCTTACCTTATTATTAGTGTCTTATGTTTCGAGATATCATTGTAGTGTCCACCCAAAACATTGGATGTTGTTTACACATATATACCATTTATCCCCAAAAAACATAAAAAAATATTCAATAAAATTACACTAACTAACTGCAAATTCTAGTTTGGAAAATTCAAGCCTTCTCAATCAAATGATTTTTTTGAAATCAAAGTATACGAAACTCTTTGTGACTGACTTTTTGAATTCAAAGCAGCCCAGACTCTTTTCGACTCTTTGATGTTGATTTAAAGAATCAAATGACTTTTACAAATTAAAGCAGTGTAGACTTTTTGATGTTGATCCATGGTCTCAACACTTTTTCAACTATACAAAAATTAAGTCAATATGACAAAAACCAAGTTAAACTAGTAATTTTATTCCAACAAATGCCTCGAAATTGTAGTCAAATTCCACAAGGAAAATATATGCCCAGAAAAACTAAAAAGTTATACCTCTTCCCAGTATTATTAATTCTGATAAGTGGACTGTTGTAATTTTTTTTATCTTCTAACTTATTCTAGTTAAATAAACAAGGGGAGTTGCAAGAAACAAGTCCCTGTCGTGCTTAGTAAGAACTTTAGGATAAAGTTCCAGATTCATCAGCGGTGGATCTAGTTTATCCCATTTAAGTGAATGTGCCAGTCGTAGTAGTTTCAGTCCCATTTGTTACTGTTTAAGTTTACCTTGCACCTGTTAATGTACCAAAATTGGAAGAACTTTCAAACTTTTACAATGCATCAAATTCATCTCTCGGAGATTCCTTAAATGCTATATGGAATTTGGAAGCACCTCCAAACTTTTACAGTCACGCAGATTGATATTCTGAAGATTAGATAAATTCTCAGAGAATTTTGGTAGTATCAAAGCCTGTATATTCTGTTGCTTAAGTAGTAGAACCGCCATCAGTAACTTATCTTGTTGATCCAGTCGATGATCCAGTTTATCCATAAGCATTAAAGCCAGTATAAGTAACCATTTACCAATAAGATGTAGCAAAGGTATAGGCAAGAGTAAGGGGAGAGACTGCATAAGAAGCAGAGGTGGGGGCAGCAATATTATTCTGTGAATTTAGTTTCTACTAAGTCTTAACTAGCAACACCCAAAGCAGTTCGAGAGACATCATCCCACTATGTTCCATATCCAATTGGATAACCCAAAGCCTGTTAATTAAGAACCATTTCCAGATCCAGAACCAGTGGATTGAGTTTCCTAAGCACTTTCACACTAGTAGATCCTGCATAGGCATAAACAAAGGTTGCTAAAGCAAGCAAGGCAAGAGTTTCAACAATGTCAAAGCACACATAAACAGGACCCACATCCTTTCCTAAGAAAGCTAGCAGTTTGCCTAGCACACCTTCAAGTAGCATTCCATTAGTAATAGAACATCTTTGACAACGGGCTATTGAAAGTAAGGGACCAATTAAGCTCTGTCTAAAGCCCCGATAAGCACGCAAGGAAATGGCGCCACCATAAATCCCAGCTACAACCAAGTCAACTCATGTTACAGGTGCAACAGCTCATGTTAAGCATGCACCTGTAAGAGCAACAAATAGAGGATTCGTGGTCTTCTGCGCACTTCTACTACCTATTTGTTACATAAACACAAAAATGGATTACACAAAGCATGTTGCAAATATCTTTGAATAAAAATTCATTGAAAATTGGTGACATGGTTAAGAAGGTTGTGATTATTAAAGTACTTACAAACAATGATGATTGCTCCAGCAAATCATAGACGTCTTTCAGCGTCACACCTCTAAGACTGTGTTGCATCACTACATAAATCATGATCTCTTTTAATGAGTAAAATATCATGGTAATGTCATTTGGGGTTCATGTCCCTAGAAAACTCCTTTGTCTATCATCTTGTTGGACAGAGAAATTAATAAAAAATTAAATAATTAAATAAATAACAAATAGAAAAGTAAAACTTGCAAGTGGTTAAATAAAGAAACATAAAGTTAAATATAGAAAATATAAAGCTTATGGTTGGGCACATGCAGCTTGCATGTAGCCCACATATCCCCTCTCCACACTAAATGTTTGGTATGTGCCAGAGATTCAATTGAAATAGCCCCGCTAACGAAAGATGGCCTTGCTACGCAGTCCAACCATACCACCCAGGAATCCTAGCTAGTTGTACCATGCTTTCATATATGGGAGTTTTAAGACCGAAAGGTGGTGTATGCAGTAAAGGTAAAAAAGAAGTAGGGTTGGGCACGTGCAGCTTGCATGCAACCCACGTATCCCCTCTCCACACTAAATGTTTGGTATGTGCCAGAGATTTAATTGAAACAACCTCGCTAATGAAAGATGGCCTTGCTACCCATTCCAACCATAACACCCAGCAATCCCAATTGGTTGTACCACGCTTTCATATATGGGAATTTTAAGACCGAAAGGTGGTGTATGCCATAATGGTAAAAAAGAGGTAGGGTTGGACCAGGCTTATAACCTTTCAACAGCTTACCGAGTTGATCCAGTCGAACTAGTCGAAGTAGCTGCACCACCAACAACAGGGCCAACACTAGCAGCAGAGGCAAAATAAGACATATATACGTAAGAGTTAACCTGTCAACTGAGTCTTGAAAATAAAAAGGTAAGGTCATTTTGGAACAAGTCATGGATTTCAAATAGGAATTCTATTGGCAACTGAAGGATGTTAAACTATCGTTGCAACTGCTAATTCAAATGCTACTAGTGCTTTTGGAATTGGTTTGTATACCCTTGCTTCTACGGAAAAACTGGCAATGGTGGTGTTTTCACTGCTGTAACTTAATGAAACGATGGGGGTGCTACATTTCCTCACCTTCGCATAGCTAAGTAAAACAAAGGGTAGTTTTCTAGTGACCTATAGTGTTTTGAACCAGATAATTGAATAATTAAAAATCCCTTTGAATTTCTTGTAGACAAAGTTTGAATTCTTTAATAAGAATGCAAGCAGCACTAGAACTGATCACTATGAGTAGAGAGTGAAAGGAGAGCAGGAACTGAGCAAACTTGCCATTTTTCCTTTATCCAAACGAAATGAAAGTGTTTTGTCACAGAGCACATTCGGAGGTGGCCTGCCCCACTTCCTGTACTGTTTGTCAAGTGATACTAGTTTGGAATGCGGCTTTGCATTTATGAGTACATTGAAGCAGCTTGACACATGGGTAAATGATGCCAATCCATCAACATTATCTGCTGCTCACAAAAATCACATCTAATAAAAGAAAATACAACAGCTAGGTGAAATTCATAATCATAATGAAGGCCTCCATCGTTTTCTACATCATGAAATATTCAATCCACTACTTCAAAATCTGTCTACAAAGCAAATAAAAAAGGAACAAAGATAAACCAAAAGCATAATTGATAGGTAGGTGGTGCATGTATTAAGATACCAGGCGCCTTCCTTTGTGTCTGATGTGTATCTCCTTGCAAGCCAACCTGGGTGTATAGGTGAGCGTTGTTTTAGGTAAACAAATTCCAGTAGAGTTAGTATAGAAATAGGAAAAATTTCTAATTTTTTCTAGTTATTCGAGTAGAGTTAGTATAGAAATAGGAAAGTTTTCTAATTTTTATGTCAAGAAGTTGAAGCCAAAGTTGTCAAAACCCAAAACCCTTTAATTTGAGTAAGAAAAAGTTGAAGCTAGAGCTATCAAAACCCTTTAATTAGAGTAGAATAAGCAAAAGAAGACGTTGTCAAGATAATTTACCCAAAAGCCAAGTTGAAGCCCAAGTTGTCAAAACCCTTTAATTAGAGCAGAAGAAGAGCAGAAAAAGTTGTTGCTAAACTATCATTCTTGCAACAGTGGAAGCCCAAGCTGTCAAAACCCTTTAATTAGAGCAGAAGAAGTTGTTGCTAAACTATCATTCTTGCAATCATTCCTGCAGGCTCAGCGGAAGAAGTTGTTGTTGCTAAACTATCATTCCTGCAAGGCTCAGTAGAAGAAGTTGTTGTTGCTAAACTATCATTCCTGCAGGCTCAATAGAAGAAGCTATTGTTGCTAAACTTCATTCCTGCATGCTATTAAGTGGTCGCCACCAAAAAACATGCTCTTAAGTGGTCGCCACTAGAAAACATAAGTGCTCACCACCAGAAAACATTGCTGCAATTGCCACTATTCCATCTAAAAAGAGTGAATGAGCAAGAGCGTATAAACAAAAATATTGTGTAGCAAACATTGAAGCAATTGCGACTGTTTGAGCCAAGAGCCAAATCAGAAACATAAGAAATATTGTTGTGTAGTAGTGTTGCCTGCCAGATCGGGTTCTCATGCAAACAACAATTGTCAAGTATAGTTCTCATACAAACCACAATTTTGACACGACAGTGGTTCTCTAAACATGTCAAAAATACATATTTAAAATAAATAAATAAATATAATGTCTCAATCTTATTGAAACTCCGAAATATATGTTACTAATATTTAATGTCTATAAATTAATGTTAACATTAAATCAGTAGTAATCCATATAAACATTTATATAACGTCTTTACTCATTAGTTTAAGTTTCAAAATGAAAAACAGTTCATTTAAATTGCTTTGGCCTTGATATGAGACTAAATAAAACATGAATCCTATTGGTTAAAAAGAAATATTTGATTTCGCTCATTGATTAAAAAGAAAAAACATTTCATTAATATACATTAACTTTGGTTAAAATGGAAAAACAATCATTAGTTTGATTACACAGAAAAAACATTTCATTAATATATATGAAATTTGGTTAAAATGGAAAAACAATCATGGGTTTGGGTGTCCAACCAATGATTATCGGTAAAACCGATTGCTATACTCCCTGCGAGGCCCTTTGGGCAGGGGCTAATAAAATGGAGGAGGTAAAGCTGCGACTTTTACGCTACCCAACCTGCGTGGTACATTGTCGTGATAGCGGTGACAATGAGAAGAAAACAAATGCTTTCCATATCGAATTCATTTGTTACCATTTCTCAATACCCTCACAATTTTTCTGCTGCTTTATACGCTAGCGAACATATTGCTCGTGTCATTTTACATCTTACAAACCTCTCATACTTCTCTCAGACCACACGCCTCCGCACTTCTAATGGCTTTGCAGCAGACAAACTTATTCAAACATTCTGCCATACCAATAAGTTTCCACAGGCAGCGGAGACCTTCAAGAAAATGCTTCTTTCAGCTAAATCCATGCCTACTCTCTTCACAAGCAATCTTCTTTTAAGTAGCCTTGTCCGACGGAATCAACACGAATTAGCGTTGTCTGTTTATAGACTTATGATTGAAGCCCATATTGTTCCAGATATCATAACTTCAACCATTATTATCAATTCTCATTGCGAAACAGGCAGACTGGACTATGCATTCAAAGTGTTTGAAGAAATGGAAGCACAGGGCTCTGCCCGAAATGTCATAACCTTCACTATCCTCATCAAAGGGCTATGTAGGGAAGGTAGAATACCAGAAGCTGTCAATCTTTTCAATCAAATGGTGGGCAAAGCACAGGTTCCCAGTGTTTTCACCTATAATACGCTAATAGATGGGTTCTGCAAGACAGGACAAACGCACGGGGCATTTGTGTTGTTAGCTACTATGCTGAGAAAGGGCTACAAGCCCAACACAATCACATTCAATACACTAATCAACGGTCTCTGCAAGGAAGGTAAAGCATGGGATGCTCTGAAGCTAGTTCAGTTGATGGTGAAGGAGTGCCACAGTCCAGATGTTGTGACATATACCACCCTCATGGACGGCCTATGCAAAGAAGGTAAGCTTCAAGAAGCCATGGAACTATTATATTGCATGTTGGAAAATGGGTATAAACCCGATGCCATTACATACACTGTTCTCATTGATGGCCTCTGCAAAGAAAGCAAATTCCAGGAGGCCGAGAAACTGCTATATGAGATGTCAAAGAAAGGATATAACCCTAATGTTATCACATACAATGCATTTATTGATGGTCTTTGCAAAGAAGGCAAGCTTCAGGAGGCCATGGAAATACTATATAAGATGTTAAGAAAAGGGTATAACCCTGATGTCATTACATATACTTCTCTGATTGATGGTCTCTGCAAAGAAGGCAATCTCCGAGAGGCTAAGAAAGTACTGTCTGAAATGTTGAGAAAAGGGTGTGACCCCAATATCATTACATACTCTGCTCTGATTGATGGTCATTGCAAGCAAGGCGAGTTGGATGAGGCTAGGAAGCTCCTATATAAAATGCGCAACCAAAACATATGTCCTACTGTTGTCACATACAATTCGTTTATTGCTGGTCTCTGTGAGGAAGGACAGTGGCAAGAGGCCTCTAAGATTCTTCATGAGATGACAGATAAGGGCTACTCTCCCAGTGTTATCACCTACAATACTCTTATTCATGGTCTTTGCAAAGAAGGAAAGCTTCAACGAGCTCAAAGATTGTTAGGTGATATGGTAGAAATAGGCCATCAGCCTGATGAAATCACATACAATACCCTTATAAATGGGTTTTGTAAGATGGATAATCAGGAGAAGGCCGTGGAACTCCTTCAACAGATGTCCCAAAAGGGTTGCAGACCTGATCTAGTTACCTATAATACATTGCTAGATGGACTCTGCAAGCATCACAAGGTAGAAGCAGCTCAACAAACTTTTTGTGAAATGACAGAAAAGGGTCTCAAACCTGATAATTTTACATACAACACAATGATGGGTGGACTCTGCAAAGTGGGTAATCTTAAGGATGCGATCAAGTTGTTGCAGCAGATGAAAGACGGTGGTCATGTCCCTGATAACATTACATATACAATCCTCATGGATGGACTATGCAAGGAAGACACACTGCAAGAGTCCAATAAACTACTCCATGAGATACTGGAAAAAGTTTGACTCCAATGCTGTGACATGTCAGCAATAGACAATAACCTCTGACAGAACAATTACAGGAGCAAGATGGGTTCTTCAAGAAATGATACAAGGGATGCCATCTTGCTAAATTACAGGGAGAATGCAAGAAGGGAAGAACCATAAAAATGACATATGAAATGGTTGGTCGCAATCCCTTTGCAATAATATTTTCTGTATTTATGGAACTCTTTCCAGTAACACTAGTTTCCTTGACTCCACTAAGTTGCTGCTTCAGTTTGGGAGAGGGCAGGGAAAAGATAGTGTGGAACATGCTGGATTGTTGAAGAGTCTCTCTTAATAATTCATTATCTAACGAGATAGTGATAATGTTCCTGATGTCCTTAAACCACCGTCACTAATAGACTATGCAAGGAAGACACACTCCAAGAGGCCAATAAGCTACTGCATGATATTTTGAAAATGGTTTCACGCTGATGTCATGACATATTCAGCAATCAGCAACAGCATCTGTAAAGACGGGTCAACTGCAGGAGGCAGATAGGTGCTTCAAGAAATGACACAAGGGTTGCAATCCTGATGTTATTGCATTTCACTCCTCAATTATGGGGTTTATGCAAGAAGGGGAAAATGAGAGCGATGAAGTGATGTATGAAATGTTTGGAAGAGGTCTCAATCCCTTTGTGATCATATTTTCTGTATTGATGGACACTCTCTCTACTGACAGTAATTTCCTCGACTCCACTGAGTTTCTCCCTCACAGTTTGGGAGATGCCAGGGGGAATGATAATGTAGTACATGCTACGGTTGTAGATGTTGGCACTCGACCCATTTTTGCACTAGCAAGTGTGAAAAAATAGTTAGATGCCCACTTCAGAGAGGGAGGTGTAGAAGATAGCTCAGTATCTATTTTAAGGAAACTTATAATTGTTGCAAACATGCTGCAGTGGTAAACAGATCTTTGTATTTATTTGATATTTATTTTTTATTCTTTATAAGCTTTTGCAGAAAAAAGCCTTTGGGTTAATTGAACACTGATTTGGCAACATAGATGATTCCCATAATGCCATGAACTTATATTATAAGGAAATAGCCGTGAGGAGACGTGAACACTCCAGATGTAGAGATGGAATATAATGATCATAAAACTAAGAAATACCTAAGTAATTAGGAAGTCCATAGCTGCAGAGCAGAAAATGAAATGCTAATAAGGCCCAAAAGCAGCAAAACACAATCAAGCAGCAAAAGACGATTAACACTCAACTACTCCAAAGTTTGAATGAGATAGAAAGACTATAACAATAGGAAGGTGATACAATTGAGAGGATGGAAGTGGAAGCACTATACGAAGAGACTGAAGTCGAAGATCCAAGGGATGGAGGAGATCATTGTGTGATGATACTTATGTCACCTACATTACAATCTTGGGTGAATGAATCACATGAATTAGAGCTTAGAATAATGTTTGAGCATTCCCATTCCTAGACAGAAGATAAAGGGTACAATGCATCATTTGGAAATTTGGAGGGAGAAATCTCAAAGTTGAAGTGGTCTACGGTTGGTGGCGTGATCAAGACTCGTTAAGAAGTGGAAGCTATTAGGAGAAAATATTAGGTCCATGCGAAACCAAAACAATAGAGGTGTTAAATTTAGAGGATGGAAAATGATGCACTACTTGCTATCCCCATTGAAGATTTTCTAAAGCTTAAATTTGAGGGTGCCTCTAATAGCAATTAAGGTCCAATGAACTTTTCATGGATTTTGGACAGGTTTGTTTGGGTGATGATATACCCTATAAAATCATTGAAATGGATAAGGTTTTTATAAAGAAGAAAAATCTAATTTCAACAAAGTGGTTAGGTGGTGAAGGTTGTGTAACTACATTCACAAACAAAGTTTGGAAGGTCACTAAAGGAGCCTTGGAAATAGAAAAAGGAGAAAATGTTGGGACATTGTATTTATGTAATGGTATTTCTAATTTTGTTAATATTTTAATATCCATCGGAGTAGATATAACATTGTGGCATCATAGGCTCGGACACATGAATGAGAAGGGATGCAAATTCTTCACTCAAGAAATTTGTTGCTAGTTTTGAAGCATGTTAATTTGAATTTTTGTGAAAATTGTGTTTATGGAAAGCAAAAAATAGTCATATTTATCAAAGTTGGGAAGGAAAAGAAGAGGGAACAATTAGAGCTTGTACATACATATGTATGGAGACCTGTTCATGTATTATCTTTCGGTGGCTCTTGCTATTATGTTACTTTTATTGATGATGCAACTAGGAAAACATGGATTTATTGTATTTATAATAAATATGATGTATTTGATACTTTCAATAAATGGAATTCTTTGATTGAGAATGAGACAGAAAAGAAGTTGAAGTGTCTCAGAAAAGATAATGGAGGTGAATACTACAACAAAGAGTTTGATAACTACTATTTAAAACATCAAATTCGTAGAGAAAAGATAGTTTGAGGAACACCATAGGAAAATGGTGTGTCAGAAAGGATGAACAAGACAATCATGGAGCATGCAAAGTGCATGAGATTGCATGCAAGATTGCTCTTACAATTTTGGGCAAATGTTGTAGATACTATTGTTTATCTAATAGACACAAGGCCTTCAAGTTCCTTGGATGGTGGCATTCTGAAGGAGGATTGAACAAGAAAAAAGGTAAACTATTCATTTTTAAAGGCTTTCAGTTGTGAAGCCTTTGCCCACATTAATAAAGAAAATAGAACAAAGCTTGAGGCAAAATCAAAGAAATATACCTTTATTGGATATGGTGTTAATTATTTTGGTTATCACTTATATGATTATAAAAATCACAAAATCATTAAGAGTAGAGATGTCACATTCAATGAAAATGCCTTGTATAAAGATCAGATGCAGGAAAAGAAACAAAAAAAGGAAAACAAAGAATACACAGTGTTTGATGAGATTAAAGAAAAAGTAAAGGTGTATGCACATCATAATGATCAGTAGTCACAATACAAACAAGAAGCACAACTAACAATAGGCACCTCAAACACCTAAAAGTGGTGTTAAAAGATCTACCAAGATAAGTAGACCTCTTAAATGATACTCTCATTTATTATATTATTTATTGTTGACTGATTCTAGTGAACCGAAAAGATATGAAGAAACAATGTAGGTAGAAACTAAGAATAAGCGGGAGAAATCCATGGAATTCTCATTGCTGGAAGGAACAACTTCCACAAACTAATCATACAAGGGGAAGCTTCTACTACCATTTACATGGTAAAGAAACTCCAATTTGGAGCATTCCCAACCAAAGTTTTAGGTAGTTGAAGATTGGAAACAAATTGGTAAGATTAAGTCACCTCTTGGAAAGCATTGTAGCTCCCATCTCTTCTTATGCTAGAAGGACTAGGAATAAGTTGGTGGATAGAATTGCTAATGAATGAATTACACATAAAACCACAATGATGGATCAACCTTGGTTACAAGTTGAATTAGGCTCTTTGAAAGCAATGTGCCCTGAGATTGCAGTTCAGGATCTCACTTCCCATGGAGGGTGTGAAACTAGGGGATTAGAGCCCTTGTCTAAGGATGCGGGAAAGTGAATTTATGAGGGGGATTCAACCCTCCCCATAAGTGGCATCAAGCATGAAATCAACACGTTATGCGGGTGTTGTTTGTTATTACGCATCTTGAGA
Source organism: Pinus taeda (assembly GCA_000404065.3). Classification (NCBI taxonomy): domain Eukaryota; kingdom Viridiplantae; phylum Streptophyta; class Pinopsida; order Pinales; family Pinaceae; genus Pinus; species Pinus taeda. Next base: position 28,063 of record APFE031667180.1, read on the forward strand.
GGTTGATTTTCTCTATATGACAAATTGATTTAGTGTTCTATCATTTAGTTAATCCTATAGACAAAATGGAATGTGACAATAGGAAAGGGAGTATCTTGTCACAAGGTGGTGAATGTATACGTTTTCTCACATTGCAAGTTTCCATAGTATTGTATATTGCATGGTCTTCTCTTACCACTTTTACTCTTGATTAAGGTATTGTTGACCTAATTTCACTGTTCAATGCTCTACTACTTCTATTTCAATAATATTTTTATACAATTTGGACATATATTATGGATTTCCATTTTTCAACTATCTCGCAATTCCTCTTATATTTTGTTTAGTCTCTAGTTTGGTATTGTTTGAAGAGTTTGTATAACTTATGTGTTCCTTGGCATTAGGTTTTCTACTTGTCAATTTGGTTTAGAGCACATGGGGTTATTTTCACCACCTTTAGGTCTTGTTCCTTAAGTGGACTTATGTTTCTTCTAAGCACTAGAAATTGGTTCTTTGGCTAGGTTTATCCTTGCTTAAATTTGGGCATTTGGCTATATTAGGTGTGGTTTTCTCATTGGACTCTAGTCTTGAATTTGTATATGGGGAAGTCATGTTTTCACTACAAAGGCTAAGGGCAATCTGGTGGTTTTGATTCTTTATAGGATTAGAAACTCCTTGCACTACAACAAAACCTTGTGATTAGCTTCCTCTTTAGCTCCCTTTTTTGTTTCCACTAATTGTTTTAGTGTATTTTTCTCCACCTTTTTGAAAAAATTAGTGTTATATCAGGATGGAATTAATTTTGGAGTTTTTAACGCTGATCACAGACAGTCAACGTTATTTAGAGTCGACTTTGGCACCATATTTAACGCCCAGTTTTAGTCTCTCCTTTAGCCACTGATGTAGCCTTATGTATAGCTTCCTATGTAGCATCCTATTTTTCTTATGGTTATGGCATTGGTTATAGCTTCCATTTTAGCTTCCTTTGTATCTTTTTTTGTAGCTTCATCTGTAATGTTGTATTTTTCTCCTCTTTATGGCATTTGATATGATTTTTTATGTTACACATGTTGAGGATGAATTTTGTAACTAAGTTTGGGGGAGGAGTGTATGGCAAGCCAAATTCGGTAATCAGCATTTGGCGAATACACAATGCACGGATCCTAAATCACTAATTACCCACTACGGCCCTTACTCCTAGTGTTATTTGTGAAAATCATTATGATGGTTTTTGTCATATTTTCTGTTATATAAATACACTCATAATCACACCTTCTCCTTACATTTCATCAATAATATATCCCTAACTACACCATAAACCTCCATTATCTCTTGTTGTTCATCCGATGTGGTTAATACATAATTTTCCATATTTTTAGTGATTAAAATTATGATTATACAATAGTTTTGCTGATTATGGTTTAATTATATGTTTCTATGCCCAAGCATCGTGTTCCTATAGTTAGTTTGGTACTCCAACTCGTCTGGTACCTATTTCTATGATATGTTCTCATTCGGTACCAGACTGTGCTCATCCGGTACCAGACTGTTCATCCAGTACTAAATTAAAGTCGAAATTTTGGAAGCTTTTAGAAGAAAATCGGGGACATGGGTTTTGTTGGGAACGACGTTGACTTGCGGATGACTAAGTCATATTTCACCTAGCTTGCACGTGTGGGTATCCAGCTCAGGGGGAATATTTATGCAAAAGAAATAGTAAAAATCTCAAACTGTCGACTTGCACCTCGATTCTCGTGCAAATGGAAAAAAATATTTCCAAACAACCAAATGGGCTTCGAGAAAAAATAGCCAGATACAAAGCCCAAAATTGGTTTCTAAAAATTCACAAAAAATAGAAAGGTATCGAAGGGTCTTTGACCCGAATTTGTAATCTCTGCATAAAAACCCAGATTTTTGAGATTTCATTCCAAAAATTGTAAAATTGGTTTTAACCAAAATTTGAGTTGAGGGAATTTGGTTTTGTCCATTCCTCCATGGATTTCATGTATATATAAGCCTCATAGGGTTGTGAGAAGAGATAATTTTTGGGTCATTATGACCATTCTTTGTAATGGAGGAGGAACAAAGTTATGATTTAATTTTTGTAATTTGAGCTTAGTTTTCAATATATGGAAGGTGATTGATTCCATATTTGTGGTGCATCCTTGGAGTTCATTTGAAGTGCCTCTAGTAGCAATTTCCAGCTTGGGAGGGCCCCTCAACATTGGTAATACGCTGCTCATTGTATTTTTAATTTAAATTTATTATTTGTTCTGTTTGCATGCATCTAGTATCATAGATTTCTTTGCAAACTCTATTTCTCGGGTTGTACGTTAGAATTATTGTTTTTTATTTTAAATAACAAGAAAGGTTAAGACAAGAGATCTCAACACTCGCATGTGCCATTAAGTGAAGACTCTTGTGATATCTAACATTTTCTCCAGTTTATTTTATTTAGTTTAATTTGGTTTTCTTATAACTTAGCTAACCATTATAGGAATCCATTGAAGGACATAAAATTGAAGTAAGCTACTCACAATTGATCACACATGAAACACTGTGATTTGAGCCTTTATAGCACAAGTTATTTATGTGTCCCAGTGATGAATCCATAGTGGTAATTTCCTGCAGTTTGCTTTACCTTGCTCATATTGGTGCCAACTTTAGATTAGGCTAGACTAGGCTCCAATTCTGCATTTCCTGTGCTTGCACCTATAAATCTACGACTCACCAGATGACAATTTAACGTTGGTAATTAATAGTGTAAATATTTAGCCCAACATTTTGGTGTCATTACCAGAGAGGTGCTAAAGGGATTAGAGCAATGTTCACAAGTTTTCTGTGTGATCTTAGTTGCAGGGCAACTAGAGGGCAGAGAGGATATGGTAAGACGTGACTAAAGAGCCACACATCCACTATGGTGGGGTTGCTCCAAAGTCTAGTTGTCTCTAATTGATTTTCTAGTTTCTTTTCCTATGCATAGAATTAAAGGTAGGATCCAAAGCTTCATTTTTTCCTATTTTTCTTTCCAAGTGTGTTTTTCCATAGTGATTCATGGAAAAAATATAAGTCTAACTTGTGTGAATAGATAATTTTGTGACAACAAGGTCTTAGTAGCATGGTGGCGCTTAGAGTACACGATTGGTTTGCTTGCATTTGTTTTATGTATGTTTCCTTTTCAACTCTCTAAGATTTTTAAAAGTTCTTGGGTACTATAAGACACCCCCCCGCCCCCCCCTCTACCACTAATCCATGTGTGAAATAGGACCCGTCAACTAGCAACAAATACTCAAAGATGATCAAGAGTTTGGAAGAACTCTCTCCATCCTAGCAATAGTTGGGATCTCAATCTCTGTGTCTCAGTGTTGGCCGGATAAATTGATCTTGTGGACAAGACCGATCTTCCTAGTATCAGAAGATAGTCTAGCAACAAAAAGACAAACAAATCTATCTTTATCTAGACATGCGATTTATAAGTAAATACTACAAAGGTGTTAAGATCCTACCTCAGATCCAATGCTTGTTCGTAGTAGTCATCCTCCAATGGTTTGAAAGAGTTGTCTTTGAAGACCTGCAATCACAAACAAGCAAACATTAAATAGCACCTACATAGAAAAGATTATAAATCATGCCTATTATGGTGATCAAAGAATCCATAAAATAAACCATGAATTAACAGCTTATTGAGAAAAACAAATACATTTGTATTAACTTTGAATAGAAGAACTTTACAACCTTTTCAGCCTTGATGTTGAACAAGTTCTCCCTGGGGTCTGAAACAGGAATTTCCTTTACTTTGACAAGTCTTGCACTCTTCCAAATGAGATTCATAGAGGTATGTAATCTCTCCTCATAAAAACTCAACTAAAGAAGACTAAGTTCCAACAACATTTTCCCTCAAAGAATAGTAAGCTTCTAACTCCCTGTTAACTAGCCCAATGCTTCTTTTTATAGTGTAGAGGAGGAGGTTACAGTTCCACCTATGAAGGAATAGAATCCTCCTTCAAAGGGATAAGCTCCTCACATCAAGGGGTTAGCTCTTAAGGTATGAGATACATGAACCTTAAAAGAGCGAAATTGTCACCTCAAGATTCTTTCAAGAAGCTTCTAGAAATAACTAAAAGTGAGTTTTTCAGAATATACTTGCACCTTTTTAACTTTTACGGGAGTCCGCACCTTTAACGCAGAGACGGTGTGGTCAGGCGTGCTAGAGACATGACCATTAGGTGCGGGACCGTAGGTAAGACAAAGAGAAAGTGTGGAACCAGAGTTTTAAAGACTTTTGAGAGCTTTTCTCTTATTTTCAAAGCTTGATATGAGGAACTGATGTTTTAGACTTGCAAAGGAGGAAAATATGAGTGGTAATGAACTCACATAGATAGCAGAATGTCATGGTGACAATTTTTAGTGCAACAGATTTCCCCCTAAGGTGCGAAGTCTGTAATAGATGAAGATAGAGTCTATCATGTATGAAGAGTGAAGTACTTAATCATTTCAAGGATCATCTTGTGGACACCCTAGTTGGAACTTGTAAAAACATTCAATGCAATATATATATATATATATATATATATATAATATATAATATATTATATATATATATCATCGCTGAGGTATGCATTCCCATACTCAGATCAAAACTGACCAGAAAACTGACTAAACTGTTCTAATACAGGAATGATTTTGTAATACATCAAGAGTATAGACATATGTAGACACAGTATGGACGCAACCATCCATTTATGAATAGTCCAGTGTATAATGAATAACATAATTCCTCGTAGCCTGGATGGTAGAAACTAGATCCAGGGTCTTGATTTCTGCTTCCCGAACTAGTACGATTCTATCCATGTGAATGAATGTGTCGAAGTCGAACATGGTAGACCACTTGATTACCAGCCAATGATGTGGACTGTTAACAAGTGTGAGAGAAACCACCAGTAATGTCAATGGTTCTCAAAGTACTTAGTACAATCCATGAAATGTGAATAAATGAGCTGAAGTCGAATATGTCATAGAATAATTCGATCGAAGGTCAATGGCGCAACCTATCGTCGAAGGCGAGAAACCTACCATTAGGGCATGTAGATTTCAAGGTACTGATGATTTCTAAATCAACTTCCTAGATAATGAGCTGAAGTCGATAGAAAGCAACCCATCATAGGAAAGCCCAAAACACGAAATCATAGATCAAGTTTTGAAGAAATATATTGGCAAGGAATGACTCAAGGATGGTCAAAATGGATGACAGATATCTTGTAGATGAATGGTTTGTTTGAACTATTCTCTTGAACACATAACAACACTACAGATGGCTTGGTGACAATTGACCCAAAGATAATACCCAAAAACCGGCTGAAGACTTTCAATGTGGTTTGATTAACTGTTAGGCAAAGGATTTCTCAACCAAGGTGAACAAAAAGTGTCGTGTTCAAGAGTGGTTAATGGCTTTTCTAAAAAATGAAGTGTAATAAATAGGTTCATTTTTCTCTCATTTCCCCCACCATTTCTGGCAAGTACCTCTTTATTTTTGACAAGCTTGAAGAGGATAACATTTGCTTGTTTATCAGCTCACCCTTCGGATGAGTCTAACTTAGTTTAAAATTTGAACCCTAAGAAGGAGTGGTTCGTTCCTGTTTAAAATTGAACAGGTCCTTTACTGTTAAATTTTAATGAGTCCAGTATAGGAAAAACTCGGTGTTTTTCAATTTTAGGGAGTCAGAAGAAAAATTTAAGAAAACTCCATGGGGGTACTTTTTCGTAAAATAATCACTCAGCTCCGAAAAAGGATAAAATAATACAGGAGGGATGACATTTCCAATACTTTAACGAGCTAGAAAGGACAAGCGCTCAACAATATGTTCATGTTTAACAAGTCTAAAAAGAGTTTAAAGAGGACTCTATTTACCGTAATTAGTCAACGTATACCTTTTTCGTAAATAGTCCATTTCAGTCCGTAAAAGGGGTAAACTTATACTGAAGGGACGATTATTCATTTATTTTAATGAGTTCGAACAATCAAGTGCTCTACAATATTTTCAATTTTCGAGAGTCTGAAAAGAGCTTAAAGAGGACTCCAATGTTTCACTTTTTCATAAATTTGTGTCCCTCGAGCCCGAAAAAGTATAAAATAATACTCGAGAGAACCACTTGACCATTATGATCAAGGAGTACTTTTCATAATTAGTGGCCTCAATTCGAAAAAGTAAAAAAGTGATCGAAGACACGTTGTTTCGTAACTAGTGTCGAACCTAAAACGACAAAAGTCTGACAATATTTTCATGTTTATAGGGTCAGAAAAGAGCTGAAAGTGGACCACCTTTTTAATTTCGTTTAACGAGTTAAAAAGGGAAAAACTCGGCAATCTTTTCATATTTTACGAGTCAGAAAAGAGCTTAAAGAAGACTCGTCTTAGAGGAACGAGTGGTATAAAGGGTAGCAACTGGTTCTGGCAATGGTGGAACCGATTAAAACATGTAATGGTTAAGAGGCTGGCTAATAAAACCACTCATCGCTGCAGTCCATCAAGAAAGGAAAAACAACCAAGTGAAAGCATATGATCAGCCAAAGAGATGGTGGCAATGGAATGAAACAACCAAGGCTCATCTAATAGAATTTAGCGGATAAAAATGACAATCACGAGATGTAAAATGGGCATGGGTTCATTTTTACTCAAGCTTGAACCATGGAGAACTCTGCTTGGATTTGGTTTCATGTTTACACAAGCTTGAAATGAAAAACTATGCTTGTTATAAGTTCGCATGCCCCCAGCATAATGACTCAAATCGAGGTACATGCCCCCCAAGCTTCATTGCTTTCAACGAGGTGGATGGAATGAAAGTTCACTTCCGAGATCTTGGAAAGACTCGACTTGGATTTTACGAGATCTTAATCAAAGACTCGATTTAGAAAGGGAGTTGTTTCATTTTTTAATGAGGTTTACACAGTAAAAGAACTATCCTCGTAACCCTTGTTTCATTTTTTAACGATGTTGACTCAAGATCAAGAACTTTCCTCAAAACCCTTGATTCATTTTTTAACGAGCTTGACACAAGACAAGGAACTATGCTCCATGATCCTTGTTTCATTTTTTAACGAGCTTGACACAAGACAAGGAACTATGATCCATGATCCTTGTTTCATTTTTAACGAGGTTGAGACAAGATCAAACTATCCTTGAAACACCCGGTTTCATTTTTTAATGAGGTTGACACAGGAACAAACTATCCTCGACACACTTGGTTTCATTTTTTAACGAGGTTGACACAGGAACAAACTATCCTCGAGACACCTGGTTTCATTTGTTAACGAGGTTGACATAGGAACAAACTATCCTCGATACACCTGGTTTCATTTTTTAACGAGGTTGGAACAGGAAAAAACTATCCTTGAGATACCCGGTTTCATTTTTTAACGAGGTTGACACATGAACAAACTATCCTCGATACACTCAGTTTCATTTTTTAACGAGGTTGACACAGGAACAAACTATCCTTGAGACACTCGGTTTCATTTTTTAATGAGGTTGACACAGGAAAAAACTATCCTCGAGGTTGATCAGGAATCGGAAAACGACTGTACAACCTGATATGCAATTTCGAAGGGACTCAAAGGCACCGCGCCATCAAATGATTCCACCTCAAAATCGGAAGGTACGACCCAAGGATCATCAAAATTAATAGTATTCGATGAAATCATATGAATATTTGCAATAGAAGGCGATACGTTAGGAGGAGGGAAGGAAAAAGTTCCTAGTAAACCAAAATCTTTAATCAAACCTACGCCAACATCCTTGTAAGGGATAGTTGTTTTACCAACGTTCTGAATACTATCTGTAGAGGCTGGGTCAGATGAGAAATAAGTCAACTAGTCTATCGTAATGATCTTTCCGTTATGAGGAAACTTAATAAGCAGAAAGACCGATGAAATAATAGCAGTCATAGCATAAGACCAACTGCGACCTAGGAGAAGGTTGTAATCTAGAGGGGAATCAACCACTTCCACATCTAGATTGATGGTTTTTCCTTAGACTCCTATAGGTAAATCCTACAAAATACCAAAAGGATGGAACCCTCGGCCATCAAAAGCCTTTAGAATTGTTGGAGACTGATTGAGTGTGGGAGAACCAAGTGATTTCCAACATTGGATCGACATAATACACGTAGAAGCCCCTTCATCAACATTAGTTCGAAAACAAGGTCTGTATTTAACTAAAAATGGAATATGGAAAGCCATTTGATGAGGTAGGCAGGGTGTACTATTCTCTAAATCAAAGATTATTAGGTTCGAATCCTGAATATTGACAGCTCCTATAGCAGACAATAGTAATTTACGTTGTGCTGGGCATGATTGTAGCACTTCCAAAGCCGACATTACTGAAGGGGAAATAGCTAAGTCTTTAACAATGTTATAATTCTGAGTAGCTCTCACATGTGGATTGAAAGCTTATTTACGAAGTATACCTTTAGTAGGTGGTTCGATTACTAAGTCAGGGTTGGGTTTCTTGATCTGTAGCGGATTAGAACCAGGAGGAGGTGTAGTTGATGTGTTTGAATTAGAAGATTCTGCTTCTTTACCACCAACAAGATTTTTACTACCATAATCTTGCGATCGCGTAGCAATCCTGACATGAGACATCATCATAATGGGTTCTTCTGAGGCATTCGAGGAAGAAGCAATAATCTTACTATCTTGAGTAGGAAAATGATCCTTCAAGACAATAGGTGTTTGAGAACCTTTAACAAATTTCGAAACCTCTACTCGATGTGGGCAGTCTTTGGTAAAATGATCCTCATCGCAAATGAAACAAGGAAAGCGAGGTTTCCATTTTTTGTCAGTAGATTCATTTTTATCCGTTTTATCTTTTGAATTTTGTTTGTTTTTCTTCTTCCCCTTCTCTTTACTATCGGATTTGGTCATAGATGATTCTACAAGATGGGTGTCTGTAGAAACTTCAGCGGAAGAATCTTCTTTCGAGGAATTAGGTAAAGTTATTATAGGAGAATAATTCTTTGAAGATTTCTTCTTACTTTTAGTACTATCTAAACCAATCATACCATCAGCGGCATGAGACCCTGAAGGAGCTGCAGTTATTTGACCGTGTTTTGGATGATCAAGGATTTTTTCATGTAAAGTATCTGACTGCGTATATACGAGGTCAAGGTACTGAGCCTGAGCAATGACTTGCTCTTCAGTGACAACTCCTCCCTTAGCTACATCTTCAGTGATTTTAGGTAACAATGATTTAATGAACCATTCTGCTAAAATTTGATCCGAAATGGAAACTTTCACTAAACACCTTCTATGTCACCATTCATGAATATGATTAGAAATATATGTGGACGTGGATTGTTTTAGTGAAGTTAACAGTTCCGTGCCATTGTCGTATCTGATAGGAAACTGAAAATGAGTTAAGAAAGTAGTGGTTAACTGATTGAAATTATAAAAAGAGCCTTGTGGTAACTCAATGTACCATTTAGCGGCAAGACCAATAAGAGTTCATTGAAAAAGACGCAATCGAATTGAATCATCAATGATTGAATTAGATGCACACCAGAGGTGATAAGTCATAACGTGATTTGACGAATCCTCTCCTAACTTACCCTCAAATTTCGGGATATCACTGGGCAACTTACTAGGCATTGGCGGCCAATACAGAAGATAGTAAATCGGATCGTTCGTAAGGCATGACAAATCAGGGAAATCCAAAGTTGCAATAAACGGTAACTGATGGTTAGGGTCGTGAAAACCTTGAGTAATGAGATCAACTCGAGGAGGAGGATATCTAGTATATCCTGGAATCAGATTTGCATTAGGAATGTTATAATGTCCTGGAAAGCCATTTTGTACAGTGGGACCAAATTGATATTGTCCCTGGTATGGTTGATAGGTGAATTGTGGCTGACTTGTGGCAATCGTACTTGTACCATCTTGTCCTGCAGGCATCTGGACCGAAGTCTGAACTGTAGGTCCTGACTGTGGCACCGAGACTTGAGGAGTTTGCACTGATGCAGGGATAGTAGAAACCGGAGCTACAGATACTCCAGAAATAGGTGTGGTAGGTTGAACAAAAGTTGCATTAGTTGCAGCAGTTTAAGGCAGAGTTTGAGGTGTGCTAGGCCTAGGTTGCTAAACTAAACCAGGTGCAAGGGTTTGAACAGTAAGTTGGACAGGTTGCTGGGTTGGACCAGAAACTAAAGGTTGTCCAGGTTGATTAGATAACTGCACATTAGGTTGCATAGTCTGTTGAGTTTGAGGTGTGTTATAAACATATTTGGGCACTGCAACCCCAATCACATATGTCCATAAACCAAGGGCTTCTAAACCTCTAAAAGTGTTGTTTCATACCCTAAAGGATCAAGGTCAACTGATTACATCATTTCCCAAAAGTTCTCCCTGAAAAGCTGCTTAGAACTGGTCAAAACAGGACCATACAGACTACTCCATGCTGAGGGTGCGATGCATCTCACCTGTTACACACAAGGGGTGCGATGGATACTGAAAAGCCCTTCTGTAAGGTGTGATGAGTGAGAGAAGACAAATGGCAAAGGTAGTTTCCTAGGTGGAAACTCAAAGAATCCTCTAGAAACTGCTCATATGACACTTGCCTCTTTGAATTCGCCCAGGGATGAGTAATATATCATGAAATCTCCAAGTGGAACCAAGAACTATCAGTGAAATGACACTAATCAAAATCCCAAAAGCTGACTCACCCCCTTGCAAATATCTATACATGGATCCTTCATCCTAGAGATCCAAAGGCTGGAATTTTGTATTTTGTAAGGAAGTACTGTTGGTTTCTCTGTGAAGCATTGTATTGTTGGGTGATCTAGCTTTTCATGAGGTGAATAGGGCTTGCATGCTGGGAGGATGGCGCTAGATCAGACAACTAGGTTGTAATCCTCTCTTCTACTACTTCTGTCAATAAATCTATTTGAGTTTTCCTCCATATGCTTGCTTATTTTTGAATCTTGTATTTGTGTATGCATTTGTATGGTTAATGTACATCTGATTCTACATTGTTTATGGTTATAGATCTCTATGCTTTGATGGTATTTTGTTGCTTTTACTCTACAGGTGTTCTTTGAAGTGGGACAAGTGAGAAAGGAGTGGCGAATTTCTATCAAAGGAGAGAGGAAACATGCAAGGAGCTAAGTGAGAGACTAAGGTTGGTACCTCTCTGCTTCTCTCTCATCTATCTCTCATAAAGGAAAACACAAGTTACTTTGAATTGTTTGTTTCTAAGATAGCTACCCGTCTTAGTGGGACTAGCAGATCTGAATAGACACTAGTTTTCCCTAAAACAAAATGGCGACTCCACTGGGGAGCGAATATTTTGTTTGTTTGTTACTGTTGTTTGCTTTGTAAACTACAGATGGAGCTTGAAGTTAAGCCAGCTAGCCTTTGAACTGCTTTTTCTATGCAACTGCAAAGTAGATCAACGTTGCTTCAGTCAATCTCCGGGTTGGTTTATGAACTGAACATCTGACTTGCAAACATCCTCAGTGTCCTTGTGGTAGCTCAATAACCTCATTAGATCATACCTCTATACTTTGTGTTTACTGTCTATCATAAGCTTGGCCTAAATCCTTGAACTTAGCTGCAAACTGTGGGTGAAAACCAAGCTCAATCTCATCCCTGGGCCATTGCATTGTCTCTCATTGGCAATCTGGATGCATCGCACCTCCCGTGTGCTTCAGGTGGAATGCATCCCTATTTCCCTTAAGGACAGGTGCAATAATTGAATAAGACTGTTTCTCTCTCCAGATTTTGGTTTTTTCTTCATTGTTTTCAGCTCTATTCAGTAGTTTTGCTGCCTATGATCAGTATATCACTTTTGAAGCCTTATTCCTTTACATTATTCAACCTCCACTGATAAGGAATTGTGAATGTTTTTTATGTATTTTTCATTATTTACATTCCTCCTTTGCAAAAAGTAGCTCAATCGAACTGTCGTCTTTTGATTCGAAAGTGTCGCAACTATCATTTTCAGTCAAGAAAAAGAGTGTCATAAAGTCTTCCTCTTTTTAGATAGTCGATTGTACCTTTGCCATTGTATTTGATTTGAATTGTCAATTCTTTGAAGTGTCGAAAATAGTTTTCCAATCGAAAGTGAAAGTGTCATCTTAGTCTTACTTTCATTTTTGAAAAGAAATTGCTAAAGTGTCACTTTTATGAAAAGTAGTTCAGATCTGTACTTAGTTTTCTTTTTGTCATTCTCACATTAAGGAAACAGAAAACAAATACATGCATGTGCATTTGCATTTAGACTGCATGCGGAAATTGGTTTAGGAAAAGTGCATTTAGTGTGTGCTCTTTGCTCTATGTTGAAAGAATCATACTTTTCTTTCCTTAGTAGCTAGGATTTTCATTGCTAAAAGAAATTAAATGACTGTTTATCATTTAGATTGCATATTTAGGAATTGTACATCTACATCACATTGTGAACCTTGAAAGGAAAGCCTTTTAAAAAAGATCAACTATAAAATAAACCTCAATGAACATAAAAATGCTTTGGAACCTAACGCACAACATCTAGAAGTCTAGGCTAGATACGTATTTCGGCGTCGTAAAGCCTGGTAACTATCATTTTCATCATAGGTTGGGTGATTCCTCCTCTTTGATACGACAAGTGCCAGTACGAACTTATGCTCCCACGTACCGTCGAGTATATATTGGGGGACCGCAATAGGCTGATATCCTTTATTCTTAGGAAGCCGTGTCTGCCACCCTATTGATCGCAATGCACTAAACACATCGTTTGGGAATATTGACTGCCGTACGTAAAGCTTCAGTAATTTCTCTATAATTTACCACCGAAGTGTATATTGCAGTTTTGTGATTAGTTTGGTAATCCCTTTGTCTAGATTTCTAGAGTAGTCACTTTCGTTCCTTTTCGACTCCTTAAAAGAAAAGGTCCATCTGAGCACTTGTCACTTCAGGCTCATTAAAAATCAAAGGCGACTAGAGTCATCCTTAGCTTTTTCTTGACTCTTAAAAATTGAAAAAGCAAGTTGTGTCAAAGAGTCATAAAATTCATTTAATTCGAAATAACATTTTCCCCTTTTAATCTTGAGTTGATCAAGGAATCCACTATCGTGGAAGAAAGTCAATCTAAACCCTGTCATTTGCAGAGACTAAAGAGTCAACTGTCTTTGACTCTGGAAATGAAACCATTCCAGGCCAAGAGATCTTGTTTATCTGGGTTGAAATCTCCTAGTTTATTTGAAACTTGTGTTTCAACATCATCAGAGACTCCAATTACTCCAATCATTTATGGTACCCTTGCCTTTATAGAAGAAGTTCCACAGTTACAAGAGGACATTAGAATTGATCCTAGTGTAACGGTAAACACTTCTATTCCTGAACCAGCTCCATCTAAGGCTGATTCGAAAGGTGTTACCCCTCCAACATCTGTCACTGTAGAGTCTATACCTTCTTCGGCACCAGAAATATTTTACAGACTTGACGGTCTACCTCTTCCACCTGGACTGATTGCTATAGAAGAGATTGTGGAGGATCTTCCATCTAGTACCCCATTGCATTTTGGAATTGAGATCCACGTATATCCTTCTACCACAGAAGTTAGTTCTTTTGATCACCCTTCATCATAAGTTCCTGTTGAATCGCTAGGAAATATTTTGGATAGACTCGATATGTCTGAACAACCATCGACATCTAGGACTATGTCATCTAATACAGCATCAACAGAACCTCCTGCCGCTACTCCGACAATGTTCGCTAGTATACAATCTATCCCAACTAGTTCTCAACTACTAGATGGAGTCCACCTAGGGACTGTTTCGACATCATGGTCTGTTCCTATTTGTTCATCCAGAATCTTATCTAGAGTTTCTTATGTTAAGACTCAACAAATTGATCCTTCACATCAATATCAATTTGGGCAGTCCAGTCTCCAAAGACCAATTTACCCTTTGAACACTAGATTGCTGCCATATGGGGGGCAGTGTGCCTTTTCATTATTCCGTCTGGGAGATAAATCATATGAGAGTTCACAACAAAATTCGGGTCAAGATGGAATTGCATCCAGTGGTTTGGTGCCAATACTGCCTCAACAACCAAGAGTTGTATATTCAATATAACCAAATCAACCTGTGTCGAAAATTCCCACTACACTAGCTATTGTGACAGTGTCACAAGTACAAGCGTTTCCTATTGTATGTCAACCTCAAGTCTCTCAGGTCGTAATACAACAACCTCTTGTCTCCATGAATCAATCACAACCGCAGATTAGTGGCTCCTTAACTGAAGCGACTCAGGCTCAAACAGGTACTATCACCCCTCATCTTGGTCAAACATCCAGTATTGGACAATAGAAAATGGTCCAACAACCATGGCTGGTACAATATCAACAACCACAATTCCAACAAGCTTATCGAGGCCCTGAGCAACAAAGCTTTGCGGGTAATGGGCAACAGTATGTTCAAAAAAGGTTACCAACAATCATATTATAATGGTTATGCCCATCAACCTTATCAAAGTTATCAGCATCAAATACATTATGCTGGTATGCAAAGACCCACTGCTCAGGCAATCCCATCTTATCCTCGATATGCTTTGCCAAACCTGAATCAACAGTTTCCTTTCATAGCAACTTTAGAATTACCAGATATGAATCAGCTAACAAATGATCCAATTGCTTATGCCCCTTGGTGGCTAGCAATTCCTCATAAACTTCTATAGGATATTCTAAATTCAATGGAAATCCGGGTGAATATCCATCAAATCATGTAATGACCTTTCATTTGTGGTGTTTGTCCAACACCCTCAATGATGATTTGATTATGCTTCACCTTTTTCAGCGAACGCTAACTGGTTTGGCAGTGAAATGGTACATTGAATTACCTAGAGCTTGATTCGATAACTTCAGCCCCCTTGCCACCACCTTTTAAACCCATTTTCAGTTACCCATAAGGTACGAAACAGGAACAGAGCTCCTTACCAATTTTAAACAGACAACAACCACTCACATATTTGATCATATTCATGAGTGGCGATGTCATTGTCGAATGGTAAAGACATATGTTCCTGATCAGCTTCTAGCTGAATGGTTTATTAGGTCATTGTCACCTTCTATTACAGAAGATGTGGCCAAGGGAGGAGTTGTCACTGAAGAGTAAGTCATTGCTCGTGCACAATATTTAGACTTGATCTATACTCAATCTGACACGCCCTATGACAAAATTCCTGATGCTCCTAGACCATAATTTTCCGTTCCTCCTCCTCCTAAATCGAACAGGGACTCTCATGCCGGTGACGGCGTGATTGGCACCTCAAGTACGCAAACCGCAAAGGCCCCATCTGGTAAAGCCCTTGTAGTTTCTAGTAAAAAAGCAAATGAAAAACTTCCTGCCTCGGAGGTTAATGCCGTGTCGTCTAATAAAGGAAAACAACCGAAGCAACCAGGGGGTAAGAAGAAAGGGAAAAACAAAAAGAAGAAACATGAAGATTTGACTCTTGAAAAATCTTCTGAAAACCCTACTGGGCTAAAGAAACCTAGTCAGCCATGTCTCATATGCGATGGAGACCATTGGATGAAAGAATGTCCACATAAAGCTGAGATCAAGAACTTTTTTAAGAGTTCAAATACCTCAGCAGTGTTGATTGATCCATTTCCAAACCCAGAAACCAATTTGGTTGCTATTGATAATGCTTCCCCATCCCAAGTGATAATGTTTTCCATTTCGAAATAGCAAAATGATGCTTTGATATCAACAAGGAATAAAGATTATGGAAATCCACAAATGTCGAACAACAAGGCTACATATCAACCTAGTAGTTCGACAACAACTTTGACCGAAGTTGTGCCACCCATCATTCCTGAACTAACAATAAAGCCACCTAAGGGAGTAGTACATAAATCGAAATTTAATCCTCGTGCTCGAGCAACACAGAATTATAATATAGTAGAGGATCTAGCCCAATCGCCATCCACTATGCCGACACTTGAAGTAATGCAAAATTGCCCCTCCCAAAAGCAGGCTCTATTATCAGCAATAGGTGGGATTGACCCAACGGATTCCAATCTTGTGGCCTTTAATCATAAAGGAAACAAACCTCAGTTACTAGCTCAACTCGCTTTCCTCGTACAAGTAAAAGCCCTCAACAAAACTGTTCATCGAACAATCATTGATGAGGGGGAATCTACCTGCATTATGTCAATGAGTTTCTAGAAAACTTTAGGCTCACCACCCTTGTCAATATCATAAATGAAATTAAAAGCATTCGATGGATGAACATACACCCCGTATGGGATTTTAAGTAACTTGAAAATTTAACTGGGGGGAAAGATAGTAGAAATTGATGTCGAAGTTATCGATGGAAACCTCGATTACAATATCCTACTGGGAAGGCCCTGGATTTACGCTATGGCTGTTGTTGTGTCAACATATTTTAGAAAGATTGCATTTCCCTTCCAAGGAGGAATTACAATCGTTGACCAACAAACCTTTCTTCCCAACAGTTCACAAGTTACGGGAAGCATTCCAATGATCCATGGAAGCTCTCATTCGCTTCAAAATGTCAGAGTAGGCCTCCTAAAAGGCCCTAGCTTAATGGGTACTTTTACCCTACCACCTCCGAGTAATCTGGCAGAAGTGGCCACGGTGGGAACCTGCAATATGGTATTTTCTATATCTACAAAGATTCAAAATATTTCCAAACATTTTGTTAGCATGGATCATCGCCAGGTATTGCCTCCAAGCCCAATACAAATTTTGTAGCAATCAATTTTCTTGGCTTGGGTGGCAAACCCAAATCAACGCTCATCGAGTGTTTGGATAGATAGGTCTAAGGAATATGGCACCTCTTCAGATCCTTGGTCGCATGTACATTCTATAGACGAAGGAATCATTCAGTCAATGATGATAGGAGAGGCACCATGGGAAGATTACCACCATCGTTCCCATCTTCAGGATTACAATGAAGATTATTCCAGCGACCTTAATCATCCTTCAGTTTTTGATTTTCTATCAAACACTATAAATACAATGGATTCTGAGTGGAACCTGTCCAATATTGAAGAAAATATAGCCATAAATATCTCGACCAAACCTAACGTTGTAGAGAATATTTATGTCGGCAAATCTTGCTCTTCTTCAGAATTGGAAATATACTGCACTCTCTTTCGTGAATTCAAAGATGTCTTTGCATGGTCATATGAAGAAATTCCAGGCATAGACTCGAGCATAGTTGAACACGAAATCAAGATGTATCCAGATGTCAAACTAGTACGACAACGGCTTCGACAGGTTCACCCGATGAAAGCTGCTGCCATCAAGGCAAAAGTTGAAAAACTTTTACATGATAGTTTCATTTACCCTGTTCCTCAAACTGATTGGGTATCTAACATTGTTCCTGTGATGAGAAAACAAGGAATAGTTAGAGTGTGCATTGATTACATGGATTTAAATCAAGTTTGTCCAAGGGACAACTACCCTACACCCTTCATCGACCAAATAATTGATGAATGTGCCGGATGTGAAATCTTTTCATTCATGGATGGATTTTTTGGGTATAATCAAATAAACATCCGCCCACAGGACCAGTCGAAGACTGCATTTATATATCCTTGGGGCACATTCGTGTACTGTAAACTACCTTCTAGTTTAAAGAATGCAGGGACAACTTTTCAAAGGGCTATGAACTACACCTTCCATGACATCAAGAACATCGTTCAACCGTATCTCGACAATCTACTAGCTCATTTGCGAAAGTGGATTGACCATTCGTAGCATTTGAGAGCTATATTTCTACGTTGCCAATACTACAAGATATGAATCAATCTGCACAAGTGTGTGTTTTGTGCCGGTTCTGATCGTTTACTTGGTTTCGTAGTTTCTAAGGACGGGATTCGAATAAACCCATGTAAGGTTCAGGCAATCATCGATATGCCTCCACCTTCAATTTTCTTCAGATTCAAAAACTCCAAGGGAAAGCAAACTTTCTGAGGAGGTTCATTCCAAATTACGCCGAACTTGCTAAAGGTTATACACATCTTTTGAAAAACGAAGTGCCCTTCAATTGGGATCATGTTGCGCAAGCTTCCTTTGATGCTCTAAAGGAATCCCTAATAAAAGCATCATTAATGTATGCTCCTGACTATCAAAAAGATTTTAACCTGTATCTAGCTGTAGCAGATACGACCATTGCAATGGTTTTAGTTCAAGAAGACAATGGAATCGAACATCCTGTCTATTATTTAAGTCGAAACTTAAATGATACAGAAAGCAAGCACTCCTATGTTGAAAAGTTGGCTCTTGCAGCTATTCAAGCAGTACAAATATTTCAACACTATATCCTCTTTCGCAAAACTACCATTTTGTCAGATTGCAACCCTATGACTTACATTCTGTCGCGTTAGTTACTAGCAGGAAAATATTCGAAATGGATAGCCATTTTGCAAGAGTTTGACCTATAATTTGTAAAATCCAAATCAAAGAAATCTCTAGTTTTTGTGGAGTTACTATGTGACTTCCCATCATCATCCAACAATTCAACATCCAAAGCATCAATCGTGGATGAATCTTTGTTTCTAATATCATCGAGCGATCCGTGGTATTGATATATAATAATCTATCTCCAAACCCAAACATACAAGCCTAATACCTATCAATCAGAACAACGATGTACTCGATACCAAGCAATAGGCTACATGATCGTCGATGATACACTTTACCGTCGCGGTATTGATACAATTCTGCGAAGGTGCCTCTCGCATGAGGAGGCTGAAAATGTCCTAAATGATTTCCATTCAAGCATGTGTGGGGGGCATCAATCTGGTTACGCTACGGTGTAAAAGATCTTACGAGCAAGTTACTTCTGGCCTAATATATTCAAAGATTGCATAATCGCAGTCAGAAGTTGCCATGATTGTCAAATATTCGACCGCAAAACCAGACTACCACCCACACCTCTACATCCAGTTGTTGTTGTTGGGCCATTCGCCAAATGGGGCATAGATTTCATGACATGTAACCCCACCTCATCCAGGAGGCATGGGTATATCATAGTCGCAGTTGACTATTTTAGAAAATGGGCCGAGGCGATGCCTACATTGAACAACAGTGCTGAAACAACTGCTCTTTTATTTTTCAATCATGTAGTCTCTAGATTTGGTGTTCCACAAGCTATAGTCACAAATCATGGATCGCACTTCCCCAATCACATGATGGTTGAATTGGCTGCCAAATTAGGACTGTCCCATGACAGTTCTACTCCGTATTATTTGCAAGCTAACGGACAAGTTGAGGCCATCAACAAAGTCCTGTGCATGCTGTAAAGGATGATTGGGGTCCACAAATGGATGGCACCTAATCTTGTACTCGACCTTGTGGCCATATAGGACATCAGTGAGAAATGCAACTGGATTTACATCCTTTCAGCTGGTGTATGGCTTGGAAGTAGTCTTACTAGTTCAGTGTGAAATTACATCTCTCAAGCTCGCAGTCGACCTTCTCCCCGGAACTTCAGAGGAAGAGGCTCGTTTCTTGGAACTAATCCTATTGGATGAAACCCGTTGTGACACTGCCTTGGCTAACGAAGCTTATAAGAAATGAGTCAAGGTGTAATTTGACAAAAATGTCAAACCCCGTGTCTTCTTGGAAGGTGACCTGGTCTTGCTTTACGCTCAGGAATCAGATAAATTGGGAGCAGGCAAGTTCCAACCATCGTGGATGGGTCCCTACATTGTTAAGCAAGTATTAGCGAAAGGAGCCTACGAGCTAGTAGATTACGATGGGATTCCACTGTCACAACCCCAAAACGAGTTGTACCTTAAATGTTACTATGCTTGATTAAGTGTAGTAATCTCTTTATATGATTTTGTTACATTTTTTGTTTTCGTCAAGAGTGATCGTTTTGGTTAGGTAATCCACTTTTTCATTTGTTGCAGATGTCAGAACTATTGGAATCATTTGTTGGATACACCGACAGAGCTAGTTGTAGTACGCGGAACCTATCTTCTATAGCCTGGGCCATTTTTGATCCAAGCGGCGAGTTAGTGAGTTTCAGAGGGGTATGTATTGGTCGGTCAATGAACATCATCGCTGAGTATATCGCGTTGATAGAGCTTCTCTCTGATGCCATTGCACATGGCATACGCCGTTTTTTTGTCAGGCTAGACTCACAACTCATCATCCTACACCTTACTGGCATCTATTCCGTTCGGAATCCAGCTATCTATCGTATGTCCCTAAGGGTCAGGATTTTGGAAAGGCAGTTTGATTCTATTCAATATCAACACATTTCCAGAAACTTAAACACATTAACTGATTCATTATGTGTTAGATAGACATTTGCAGCATTTATAAAGGAAAAGCATTTCAATCAACATTTGCATCAGGATCATATAATTTAACCAAAATAAAACTCCAAAAATAAAAAAAAAATATAAATGTTTATAGTTTTTTACAAAATGTTCTCTGTCCAGGACAAAATCAGTCACACAACCCAAAAACTCAAAAATGCAGGAAAGCACCCTAGACTAATGGTGATGGTGATAACAAGTCACCACCTGTGCGATCATACATAAGAGCCTAGTTTATCGACTTGGCACACTAGTAGTATGGCGCTGTAATCTCAGAGGTAACTCGTCAGTCCTCACATCCTGAATACCAAGGGTGTGATCCAGATTTAAATAGGAATGCAATACAATATAGAGATAACCATAAAGACAGATATGCAGCGGAAATAATACTTCATTTCATTACTGTAAAATACTGAAATATGCTTACAAATAAAAATGGAAATAAACCAGCTAGGGCGATGGTAGCTTATCTCTGAGAAGAGATGTGGTGGCTACATGCCTCTGAACTCTCTTACAATGAGGCTCAAGGGACTTTTTAGTATTGAACAATGAGAGAAAACCCTAAACAACCAAAACCCTAACCCGAGGAGATGTAAAACCAAGAGTTTGTGGGCCATGTTGGGGTGAGTGGACAACCAACTTCCCGGGGTCACGAATTAGTCATATTATCTCTGTTTGACGCGAATGATAGCCTGTTGGAAATATCTCTCCGAGGACTATGTCGGAAAAGATGATTTTAGAAAGAAAATAGGTGGCGGTAGATTTCCCAAAAAATGTCGTTTAGGGCCTCAAAACGGCTCCGAAAGTTTAGGACCCGAAAAACTACTAAAAATAGTAAACTATGCTATAATTAAGGAAACTGAAAAACTGAAAGAAGCACTAGTGGGGATCCAAGTGGAATTAGCGGGTGGCTACCAATATCCACCTGGATCAGGGTGAGACTCTCAATATGGTCCTACAATACTGCAAGGGTCTCTGCTGTATCTAGATCGCAAAGGATAGTCCTCCCTACAGCCTCTCCTGCTAGAATGATAGCTGCTACTCTCGGGTGCGCTGCTGGTCGCACTGGTCCAATATCTGCACAAATATATGGGTTTGATTAGTCTTGATAACATTTAAAAAACACGAGAACATTATAAAAGCAATAAACAAAGATATGGTAAGATCTTTTTACCTATAACACCCCACTGCTCGCCAGCCAACAACACCAAATCTGGGTCACCCCGGGAATCCATCCCAACATACAGATACTCGGTAAGACCATCTGCTGATGGTTGAACCACTCAAAGAAGGCATCAGAGAATGAAATCTACGACTGACCAGCATGTCTGGCCATAAGATCAACCCATCTCTGCATCCGTGGTTCCCTCGGTGCTGGCAGTCCGAGTGAAATGTACTTTGGCTGCATTAGTAGAATCCTCTCCAAGGCGAAAGCGGTCAGAATAGAACCATAACCAAAGTTCTTAGATATTCTATTCTTCACCTTGGAAAGTTGTTCTTTTATAACTGGAAGTACTGCATCACACCAGTTGAATACCTTTGGTTCAAGGCATTCCAAGGCATACTGGATATAGGACCTGTTGGCCAAGTGAAGAGCCGCACTACCAACCAATCTAGCAAAGGTGAATAAAATAGTCCTCAAGGACCGGTCAATGAAATCTCGAATACTGATCTTGTCGTTCTTGCTTGCTGAGATCCATCTCTACAGAACTGACAAATATAATCCCTCATGGATTCACCAGGAAAATCCTGAGGGGCACCACGCCTCGATAACCTTGTCAAGAAGTAGATATCCTCAACCGTCAAAGCGATGGATTTACCTCTAATCTGGAACACTTGGTTGGTAGGATCCCATGCATCAAAAAGATATTGCAACAAATTTATTTGTTGCCTCATGCTGGATATGCGGAAGAATTTGAGCAAGCCACAGTTTCGTAATGCAGTAATCGTACCCAGATCATGTAAAGCAATCATATCCTCTTCTTCATGCTCACGTTCATGCCATGTAACGACCATCTTGATCCAATGAATCTCTGAAAAACAAACAAGAGAGGAATTAGGATCCCGATTTGGGCAAAAATAGGAAAAATTTCCATGAAAAAACAGTGCATAAACTTTCCTCCCTGCGCCCATCACACCCTAGCCAATGGATATCTCAGTATGCATCGCACCTTTCGATGTATACTAGGTGTGATGGGGAGAGAATGAATTATTCAAGCCCCTGAGGCCCAGAAAAATAAGAAAAGCTGCTCACAATCAGAAAATGAAAGAATGCAATTGAAGAGATCAGGGTTAGCTCCTACCTGGTCCAGACGGCACTGAAAATAGTCTACCAAATCTCTCGGAATCAGCTAATGAAAATCGAGGGGGGAAATGCCTCCAGAGCTCCAACAATCCCAAATTTGAATGAAATGGTAAAAATGAGAGGTAAAACTACTTTTATGTTACTCTTCACATAATTCAAGTAAGATGTTGGTTTTTAACTCATTTTTCAAGCATGTATTTACATTTCTAATCAATTTGATGGAGCAATTGAACAGGTAGTACGACTATCAAAAGAACATAGTGTTAATGGTGAATTTAACATCTCTAACTATTATTACGAGCAATGTTTCTGCAAATTTCAAGCTCGTTAAAAAATAAACCTAGAACTAAGCATAGTTTCCAAAGATTCAAACTCATTAAAAAAAATGACTCCACCCTCGGTAAATAACCTTTGTGATCGCATTCCTATCAGCCTTTTGAGCCTTGGTCATGTTCTTATTGTCACCTCCACTCTTTTAGTTGATCATAAGCCTCCACTTGATTGTTTACCCTTTTGAGGAATAGTTGCAACGAGTGATTCTGTTAGCCACCTTCTTTACACTGCAGTGCTTGAAAAGTTCCAAGCTTACCTGGAACCAGTTGCTACCCGAAAACATCACTCATTCCTAAAAAATGAGTCTCTTTTAAGCTCTTTTTAGACTCGTAAAATATGAAAAGATTACCGAGCTATTGGCCTTTCCAGCTGGTTAAAGCAAAGGGAAGTGCCATCCCTCCTCTATATTTTAATCTTTTTGGACCTGAGGGATCATTACACAAAAATATTGAGCCCTTGTCTTGTTCGGCTCGCTAAAACTATCAAAAAGTCATCCCTTTCGGATTATTTTATACTTTTTTCAGACTTAAGGGATTATACCACAAAAAAGGACTACTGGAGTATCCTTTCTGTCTCTTTTCAAACTCTCTAAACATGAAAAGGACTGAGTTATCTTTTTTGTTAAACTCGTTAAAACAATAGTGACAAACTTGTCCATACGTACAAGAGAGAGTTTCACTATTAGTAGGCTCGCTAAAACATAGCGACAGGTGCCCGAAGGGAAAATTATAGAACAAGCATATGTTATCCTCGTCAAACTTGACAAAAATAAAGAGGTACTGGTCAGTAATGACTGGGGAAAAATGGGAATAAAACTTGAAGAACTTCATTGGTAACAAGTCGCTCTTGAACATGACACTTTCACTCCATCACCATGATTGAGTCAGGCTGGGTTATTCCATTCACCGATCATATCACCATTGGTCCTCCGTACCATCCATTTTTGGGGTTAATGCTACCAATCCATTTCAGCATCACCAATATGTTCAAGAGAAGTCGCTTAGAGAATTCACCAACCTGGCTAATGCCTCATCCACTACAATACCTTCACGCTCCATTCTTTCATGACCGCCACCTTGAACCTTGTATTATCAGATCATTTTCACCTCTAAAAAATCATTTTCTCTATTCCGTGTCATAGATGTGGGATTCATTAAGGGCCTCCTACGACGGGTCACTTCTTGTCGACATCAGTTCATTATCCAAGAAGTTGACTTAGGAACAACCCTTTCAATACTTTGAAGCTTGCATGCCTGATTGACAAGTTTCTCACTTTCGGCGATAGGTTTACATGCACGGTCTTTGGCCGAAAGATTTTGCGTGGTGTTCGACACCGACTCATATATTCACATCACGTGAATTTTACTACAATACCTTGAGGGTCATTATCATTATCGGTGATTCCTCTCACGTCTGTTAACATCTTACATCATTGGATGGTAATCAGGCGATGCCTTTCCATGTTTGACATCAGAACATCTTTTCACATGGATCGACTTATACATCGGGCGAATATTGAATGAGTTTGAAGACCCCAGATCTAGTTTCATCCATCTAGGCTGCGATATATTCAGGAAAATAAAGACATCAAATGTACTCGATAGCTGCACAGATAATCATCCAAGCTAAGGGATGATGGATCTACCAGAATCATCAGTTTGCCACACTAACGGTTGTCTGTCCTATGTACATGAAAATGAATTTAT
This sequence comes from Pinus taeda, assembly GCA_000404065.3. Taxonomy (NCBI): domain Eukaryota; kingdom Viridiplantae; phylum Streptophyta; class Pinopsida; order Pinales; family Pinaceae; genus Pinus; species Pinus taeda. The sequence goes on from APFE031667180.1 coordinate 52,712, forward strand.
ATGAGCATGGAAATGCCTGCCTCAGCTAGATCATGAAAATATTATGAATATAATGTATTGTATTGTATCTTATTATAGGTCACCTTCCAGTTCGAAAAACCTTGGATCCTCATGATAAAGCATTTCACCCAACATCATAAGATTTACGACCTCATGCTTTAGGGGGCCACTGTTATAGACATATTTGGGCACTGCAACCCCTATCACATATGTCCATAAACTAAGGGCTTCTAAACCCCTAAAAGTGTTGTTTCATACCCTAAAGGATCAAGGTCAACTGATTACATCATTTCCTAGAAGTTCTCCCTGAAAAACTGCTCAGAAATGGTCAAAGTTGGACCATACAGACTGCTCCATGTTGAGGGTGCAATGCATCTCACCTATTACACACAAGGGGTGCGATGCATACTGAAAATCCCTTCTGTAGGGTGTGATGAGCGAGAGCAGACAAATGGCAGAGGTAGTTTGCTAGGTGGAAACTTAGAGAATCTTCTAGAAACTGCTCATATGACACTTGCCTCTCTAAATTCACCCAGGGATGAGTAAGAGATCATAAAATCTCCAAGTGGAACCAAGAACTATCACTGAAATGACACTAATCAAAATCCCAGAAGTTGATTCACCTCCATGCAAATATTTATATATGGATCCCTCATCCTAGAGATCCAGAGGCTGGAATTTTGTATTTTGTAAGGAAGTGCTATTGGTTTCTTTGTGAAGCATTGTATTGTTGGGTGATCTATCTTTTCATGAGGTGAAGAGGGCTTTCATGTTGGGAGGATGGCACTGGATCAGACAACTGGTTTGTAATCCTCTCTTCTACTACTTCTATCAATAAAGCTATTTGAGTTTTCCTCCATACGCTTGCTTATTTTTGAATCTTGTATTTGTGTATGCATTTGTATGGTTAATGTACATCTGATTCTACATTGTTTATGGTTATAGATCTCTATGCTTTAGTGGTATTTGTTGCTTTGACTCTACAGGTGTTCTTTGAAGCAGGACAAGTGAGAAAGGAGTGGTGAAGTTCTATCAAAGGAGAGAGGAAACATGCAAGGAGCCAAGCGAAAGACTAAGGTTGGTACTCTCTGCTTCTCTCTCATCTATCTCTCATAAATGAAAACACAAGTTACTTTGAATTGTTTGTTTCTAAGATAGCTACCCTTCTTAGTGGGATTAGCAGATCTGAATAGACACTAGTTTTCCTGGAAACAAGGTGGATTCCACACCATGTTCATTCTGAGGTATGGACTCATAAAAGGTTGTGCATATGGAGGACCATAACCTGGTTGAATGCAGGGCTGATAATTAAGCGGTACATTTCCAGCTCCTTGTAAAAATGATTAACCAGAAGGCGGTTGGAAACCTTAAGTTGGGTACTAACCTTGAGGTTGATAACCCTGAGACACGTACTGAATTTGGGGTTGATAAGCATCTTGAGGAATATATTGAGTCTGGGGTTGACCTTGGGGTATGTACTGTCCTGAAGGTTGAAAACCTTGAGGTAGCCCTCTAGGCAGAAACTGCCTACCTTGGGGTTGCCCCCCAGGCGGTAATTGACTACCTTGAGGTTTCCCCCCAAGCGGTAACTGATTAACTTGAGGTTTCCCCCCAGGCGGTACCTTACTACCTTGAGGTTACCCCCTAGGCAGTAACTGACTACCTTGAGGTTGAGGATTTGGAATACTACCAGACATCATAAGGATTTGCTCTACGTTCAACATTTGAGTTCCATTACTACCAGATGATAACTGCTGTTCAATAGGTCGAAGAGTTTCTCCTGAAAAAGTACCAGAGAGTGACTGGTACCCCGAAAGAATAGAAAGGAAGTCGTATAAAAATGTTTCCGGTCATTGGGAAAACATAGATGCTTGTTTTGACATGATCAATGAAGGATACTAACCTCTTGGTGTAGGGTGAAAAGGAATTTGAGGTGGTGAAAAACTAAGACTCGGGTTTTCTAAAAAATTTGTCAATGATAAATACCAAGCGTCACTCCTAAAAGGACCGTGGAATATTGATTCACACTCCCTAAGATTTAAAGTCTGTTAGTTTTTGGGAAGAGTTATGTCTTCGTCTGGACTGACAAGTTCTTCAATAGAAATGAGGCCAGAAGGAAGATTTTGAGTAATGAGATTTCCTACCCTAGGTGAATCAGGATCACTAGAAGTTGGAGTAACAAATCCTGAAGATGGTTCCAAAACAGTAGGTTTAATGCCAGGCTCAGAAATTTCAGGTTCTTTAGCTAATTCACTGGAAGGAGAAATACTACCAGTAACTTTGGAAAATGAAATTGGCTCTTGAATATACTCTATTGTTTGTATTTGATAATCAGGATGAACAATTAGAGATGATTGTCCAGCTTCTGGTGATCCAACTCTACTATCACTAGGTGATACAAGAGCTCGCAGCCCTTCAAGTTGGCTTGGTGTATACTCAGGAGGTTTCTCCTGAAGTCTATGATATTGTCTCGGTAATTCGACCACGATTAAATATTAAATAATCACACGCAAACAAAGAAAATTTCAATAAAACACCTAAAGTCTCTAAAGAAACAAACAGCTGAATCACACGCCTAAAAAAATCTAAGAGTTCAAACCACGCATAAATAATAACTTCCCGTACTAAAAACACTAGTTGGTGATGAAATCCAACTTAGTAGAAGTTTAATATAGAAAGGGATGGAACAATTACCCCGAAAACCTGCTTAATGAAACAGACTGGTACAAGTTTCTTCACAAAACCATCTCGAGTGAAGAAAACCCCCCAGAGAGTCCATGTGAGTCTAGTCGACATCTGCTCCAGGTACAGTGAGATATTTCCTTCACCGTCACCTTAGGAAATAATCTTAAGTTTATGGACATTAAGGTTACCAACAACAAAAAATACAACTGGGGGAACAATCTATGATTCGATTCCACGCGCAAGGGCAGAGTAACAAAGATCAATCCCCTTGAAGGCTCCTCGACATGGTCAATCCGAGGTTTACCAACAAGTGACCCCAAGCTCCTCGACAATGGTTAATCCAAGGTTTACCATTTATAATACGCGCATATCTTCTATCTTTCCCAATGAAACAGAATTGATTGTCTCAAAGGTTCGGACATGATCTCATGATTGACTCCTTTAAGAGAAGCTTCCCAGAATGTATCAATTTACAATTGGATTTATTTCATATTGCAAGATGTATCTACTTGTTTGTTTTAACTATCTTGGAGAGTTAATTACTCCCTACTCCAAGATACTAGCCTAAGCTATGTTGGTGATAAGAGCCCTAGAAATAGAAAAGATTACTAGATCAATTTTAATTAAGAGTTGCTTTTATAGGTTGTTATTTAAATCAATAGGTATGGAAATTAAACTTTGATGGTGTGACGACTTGAATCCAAACACACTAAAAAATGCACCTAAAATGATAAGCAATTCGTTTTTCTTTCAATGAAATTCTAGTTAAAAGAAAGAGTTCGAGAATGCAATTCTTTAAGAAACAATTCTTTCTTTCAACATGGAAATGGAAAGAAAATATTTTTGTTTTTAATAAGAACTCAAAACGAGACAAATAATTAATGATCACAATAAATCCCTTCACTTTTCAAATCCCGAAACTACAAAAAAACAATTTGCTTCAAAAGAGATCTACAAGTTCTAGAAAAACACTCAAAACTACAAAAAACTAATTTTGAAATCTAAAAACTCTTAAAAATCTAATTGAATAAAATCTTCAATTCTCCTTGAGGATTTTTTACTTAGTTGTTCAGAAAACTAAGGATTCATTTGCACAAAATAACAAACCAATCAAAAAACATCCTGATATGTTTTCTTTTGTAAAAATGAAATTCAGAACTTATAACAAAGTTTGTTCAAATATTTGCAACGAGAAAACTAAATGTGTTTCTCACAAAGGATAGATTTCACAACCAAGTCAGACTCATCAAGAAGACAAAAAGACACCAGGGTGATCTAAGGTTTCTCAAGCTTCTGATCTTTGAGTCACTATAGAGACAAAGTGAAAACCACTCCAAGCATGCAAAACTTCTAGAAAATCATTCAAAACAAAAATACTATTGGTACTCACTCACTAGAGATTTTTGACAGGAAAAATACAGATCTGGGTAGACACTAAGAATCCTAAATCAAACCTAAACTTAACTGGAAAAAGATATCTTATGTTTTTCAAAAAATTTTACAGGGTCTGCAGGCTCCAGAAGCAATAGGTGTGGTCCCGCACTGCTTACTCAAGGAAAATGCGGATATGTCCACTCTGTCTGTGAAGACAAAGTGCGGTCCCTAGAAAACTAAAAAAAAACCAAAAATACTTCACGATTTTAAAGCTACCCAAAACAGTATACATCAATCAAAAACCAGAAAAAACAATTTTCTCAAGTCAAAACAAAGGAAAACCAAAAACCAAATAAGATCCCCAGCGGAGTCGCCAATTTGTTGGTCGAATAAATCGATCTTGTGGACAAGATCGATCTCCCTAGTATCAAAAGATAGTCTAGCAACAAATAGACAAACAAATCTATATTTCTCTAGACATACGCGATTTATAAGTAAATACTACAAAGGTGTTAAGATCCTACCTCAGATCCAATGCTTGTTCGTAGTAGTCATCCTCCAGTCGTTTGAAAGAGTTATCTTTGAAGACCTGCAATCACAAACAAGCAAACATTAAATAGCACCTGCATAGAAAATATTATAAATCATGCCTATTATGGTGATCAAGGAATCCATAAAATAAACCATGAATTAACAACTTATTGAGAAAAACAAATACATTTGTATTAACTTTGAATAGAAGAAGAACTTTACAACCTTTTCAACCTTGATGTTGAACAAGTTTTTCCTGGGGTCCGAAACATGAATTTCCTTTACTTTGACAAGTCTTGCACTCTTCCAAATGAGATTCATAGAGGTATGTAATCTCTCCTCATAAAAACTCAACTAAAGAAGACTGAGTTCCAATAGCATTTTCCCTCAAAAAATAGTAAGCTTATAACTTCCTGTTAACCAGCCCAATGCTTCTTTTTATAGTGCAGAGGAGGAGGTTATAGTTCCACCTATGAAGGGATAGAATCCTCCTTCAAAGGGATAATATCCTCACATCAAGGGGTTAGATCCTTAAGGTATGAGATACATGAACCTTAAAAGAGTGAAATTGCCACCTCAAGATTCCTTCCAGAAGCTTCTAGAAATAACTGAAATTGAGTTTTTCAAAATATACTTGCGCCTTTTTAACTTTTACAGGGGTCTGCACCTTTAACACAGAGACAGTGCAGTCAGGTGCGCTAGAGACATGACCATTAGGTGCGGGATCGTAGGTAAGACAAAGAGAAAGTGTGGAACCAGAGTTTGAAAGACTTTTGAGAGCTTTTCTCTTATTTTCAAGGCTTGATATGAGGAACTGATGTTTTAGACTTGCAAAGGAGGAAAGAATGAGTGGGAATGAACTCACATAGATAGCAGAATGTCAAGGTGACAATTTTTAGTGCAACACTCAGAAAAAACAAATATGGGCAACAGTCAAAAACCTATATGCCTATCCAGAAGTGATAGAAAAACAAGATTTCTATGAGCTACATCCACAAGAAGATCTAGAAGCCTCCTTTGATCACCAACCTATAGAGGAGACTAAAGAATCATTCAATGGGGAGAAACTACTTGGACTTGAGATCAAGAAGTTCTTGACACGCATATCACTAGATCTAGTATGCATCCGAGAGACCCACCATTCGAAAGAAGATAATCTACGTGGCATGATAGAGGGAGATATGAAGAGTGGTATAAATGGTGAAGTGAACCAAGAACATCAAGATTACATTGAACATTGGTTCCAAACAACAATTAGATTGAGTCACCACTCTCTTCTTTGACAAATCTTTACATCCTATCATTCAAGTCAGTTGGTTCCTTAGGTTCGGGTACTTATTAAAGTATATTTTTCAAAGTTGAATGTTAGTATATCAATAATATTGTTATGCATGTGGCTTCAATGGAAGTATTCATATACTTGAAAGGGGATCCTTTATTAGGTTAGGTAGGATAGTAAATAAGCAAATAAATGTTGCATATAGTTTTTAGTTTGGTGCAACATCATTTTCATGTCTTATGCAATAATTAGCATTGTCAAACTAATACACTTATCTTAAGGGAGTATTGTTGCTCCCATACTTGTTAATATGTTTTCAGTTGATAGATAGTTTTCCAAGTTTTCTAAATAAATGAGGCCATGATAATTTATTGGAATTTTGCAGGAATTATCTTTTCAACTGGATTAGGAGAGCATCCTCATGGTTGATTCAGGGAAGTAATTGTATTTATTTTGGTTCTGGTGTTTCATTAAAATTTCTTTTATTCTGATATTTTGTTAGCTAATATTTTTTTGGAACAACTGAATCCTTTTTCTTATATTACTTTCCTAAATCTGGTTTCTCTAAAGACTACACTTTAACCTTTATTAGTTTTTCTCTACTATTTTTCTGAACTATTTTCTTTGAAGAAATTTATAGTTTAGCTAGTCATTAATAATGAAAAACTAAAAATAAAATAATTCAATTATCAAACCACAAACTTTTTATCACAACAAATTATTTTCAAGAGATTTCCTTTTCATTCTTTATATATAATTTCATATCATTTATAGCAGTAACTCATAGTCCCATCTTTAATTATGCCATGGGATTATATAAAGTTAAAGGTCTATATTATGGGGCTCATAGGTAGCCAGTACAACATGATCTAATCTCAAAGTTGGTCAGTAGAGAATCCTTATAAAGACTTGCAAGACAGTTGATGAAATCTCTACTCATAGTGGAACACTACCTTCTGCATCCAAGGCATTATGTAGGTAATCTAAGTCATTATGAAAGGTGTCATCCTATGCCTTTAAGGGTCTTTCTGAAGGTGCTCCCCCATATACTAATTGCAAAAGCAATGTTCATAAGCTAAATCTAAAATTGTAGGAAACATGGGACTAGAGCCTTCAGTGTAAAGGTTTAAGAGGTTAACCTGTTGAGGCTTTGGATGCCTGCCGACATCGAGTACTGACTTGTGATACTACAAGGAAAACCATCAGGGATATGGATGCTTGTGGAAAATGGGGCATTATGCCTAAATAAGTGTCAACCAAACCAAGGCTTTTTGTCTACATGTATGATGGTTACTCTATAGTGTTACAATAAAAGAAGCATGTGTGGATGAAATCAAGGGTAAAAATGAACTCCATAAATTTTCTACTAAAGAATGGTAGCTTTTCATACTATATCTAAGATGTATTATCTTAAGGGTGGGGCCATGATATTAGAAACCTAATATACTAAATTGTGAAATTTATCTTTATTACATGAATGAATGTAAATCTTTTGAGAGTGAGAAAGGGCTCACCAGTTTTCTATGGGGTTTTCATTTCTTTAGACTATTGATACTCTTTTATTTTCCCTCCTAAAGGAGAAGAAGAAAATCCCTAATCTCATTTATACAAGACTCTTTGAGCATAAGTGCTGCTAATATTTTGATGAAGTTTGTATAAGCAAGGAAATAGTAATCTCTTCTATAGAATAGAAAATTTGGTTATACATAGAGGCTGAATATTCACAAGTGATTTTTGAAAACTCCTCAATTTTCATGCATTCATGCTAATTGTCATAAAATATTTATTGGAAATTTTAAAAGAATGTGGCATTAGATGTAATTCATGATTATGATCAATTTGTATTTTCATGATCTTATGATCTTCTTTCTTTGTGTTTCGGATTAGCACTGATAAATTGTAGGTTCACAATTTATTCACAGCTCTTAGATTTTGTTCTTAACAACTCTCAAATTGGTATCAGAAAGTTTGTAGCAATTTGCATGAGGACATGAAAACTCTTGGGTTTGGGGGAGAAGTGATCTTCAAATCCCTTCCATATCTTCAAATTTGTAGCAGTATCTCTAGCATCTTCAACCAGTTCTTTTTCTCTTCAGTGGATCAACTTTTGTTCTCTTCAGCTTTCATCAACTTCCATTAGTTCTCAGCCTTACTTCATTTCATATTCAAATTTTAGCAGTCCACATCATGATTCTACAGAGATTTCATCATGTTTAGCATAGTTTCCACTTCAGTATGCATTAGAATTCAAAGCAAAGGTAACTTGAGGTAAAACTAGTACAAATATTTTCAATTTACTAACAAATTGGAAGACATGATGTATAACCACTATTACCCACTCCACACTCCACTGTGCATTATCAAAACTACTCATTAAACCTTGCATCTTCATTCCACTTGTCATAATGAATAATATACTCTAAGACCAAGAAATGAAAAGGAAATCTGTGGTATACAAATACAAAGCAACATAGTGTCTTAGGTCATCTTAAAGAGGATGAAATCATTGTCACTTATCCAAAAAAAGAACCACAAAGTAAATATCGGTCTTAAAATTGATGTAAGATACAGAGTATAAATATGTCCAAGTTCATACGACCACCATGAATCATCACTCTGATACCCTATCCACTGCTTGTCCTCCATCTGTGGTAGTTTCCAAAGTGTCGCTCCACAAGAACCAACACCTAAACAAACGAAACAATGTCACATAAATCTATAAGCAGAGTATCATAAGTTCTTCACCTTGTTTGCATGAAGACATGTAAATCCTTGGGTTTGGGGGAGTGTTGGGCTCCAGTTTTGTCATATTTTCTGTCATATAAATACACTCATCATTACACCTTCTCCCCGCATTTCGTCAATAATATATCCCTAATTAAACCATAAACCTCCATTATCTCTTTTTATTCATCCTATGTGGTCAATACATAGATTTCCATATTTTTAGTGATTAAAATGATGATTATGCAATAGTTTTGCCGATGATAGTTCAATTATATGTTTCTATGTCTAAGAAAAATGTTCCTATAGTTACCTTGGCACTCCAACTCATATGGTACCTATTTATGTTCTCATCCGACACCTATTTCTATGATTTGTTCTCATTCGGTACTGGATTGTGCTCATCCGATACTAGATTAACCAGAGTGTGCTCATCTGGTACTAGACTATGTTCATCTAGTATTGAATTAAAGTCGAAATTTTGGAAGCATCTAGAAGAAAATCGGGGACATGGGTTTTGTTGGGAATAATGTCGACATGTAGACACCTAAGTTGGGATTCAATAAGCTTGCATGTCTGGACCTCTGGCTCAAGGGGAATATTTATGCAAAAGAAATAGTAAAAATATCAAGCTGCCAACTTGCACCTCGATTTCTGTGCAAATGGAAAACGATATTTCCAAACGGCCAAATTCATTTCGAAAAAACATACGCAACTACAAAGCCCATAAATAGTTTCTAAAAATTCATAAAGGATAGAGAGTTATCGAAGGGTCTTTGACTCGAATTCATAATTTATGCACTAGAACCCAACTTTTTATTTCGTTCTAAAAATTTTAAAATTGGTTTTAACCAAGATCTAAGTTGAGGGAATTTAGTTTGATCTATTATGCTATGGATTTCATGTATAAATACGCCTCATATGGCTGTGAGAAGAGAATTTTTTATCATTATGATCATTGTTTTGTAATGGAGGAGGAAGAGAGTTATGATTTAATTGTTGTAATTTGAGCTTAGTTTTCAATATATGGAAGGTGATGGATTCCAAATTTGTGTGCATCCTTGGAGTTCATTTGAAGTGCCTCTAGTAGAAATTTCTGGCTTGAGAGGACCCCTCAAGTTTGGTAATATGTTGCTCATTGTATTTTTAATTTAAATTTATTATTTGCTCTATTTGCGTGCATCGAGTATCATAGATTTCTTTGCAAACTCTATTTCTCAAGTTGTATGTTAGAATTATTGTTTTCTATTTTAAAGAACAGGAAACGTTAAGACAAGAGATCTCACCACTCACCTGCATGTGCCATTAAGTGCAGACTCTTTTGATATCTAACATTTTCTGCAGTTTTTTTTATTTAGTTTAATTTGGTTTTCTCTTATCTTAGCTAACCATTACAGGAATCCATTGAAGGACAGAAAACTGAAGTAAGCTACTCACACTTGATCACAATGAAAGACTCTGATCTAAGCCTTTATAGCACAAGTTATTTTTATGTCCCAGTGATAAATCCTTAGTGGTAATTTCATGTAGTTTGTTGTAAATTGCTCATATTGTTGTCTATTTTAGATTAGGCTAGGCTCCAATCCTGCATTTCCTGTGCTTGCATCTATAAGTGTGCAACTTTGTAGTTGACAATTTAATGTTGGGAATTAATAGTGTAAATATTTAGCTCGACAGTTACTCCTTGGAAATCATTCATGGTAGTTTTCATTTATCATTGAAATCCTGAATTCATTGAAAGGGTAGCCTTAATTATTCCCTACCCATTGTCAAATTTCGTTTGACTAATATTCTCTACCCAAGTGTTTGTATTGACCAGGTACTTCCCTGTAACAGTCTCTAACTAGTTCTAAGAAGTAACAGTCTTTGAAACAACCATGGGTGGAGCGATAATCCATCATGAACTGGACTCCATTGATGCACTGCTACACTATCTAGAATCCATAGAAATATGTAGGAATGTAGGGTCGTTAGTCTACTTTGAGAAGTTGCAGGGTTTCAGTGAACAAATTGCTATGGAAGTCACATATGCTCTGCAAGAGAAACATTCATAGTTTAGAGGATTCAAAATTGTTGTTACAGAGGACATAATTGCTAGGGTGTCAGGCTTACCTTAGACAGGGGCCCACTGGTTTTGTAGGAAAATAATGGTTCCAATAACTATGTAAACATTTTTACAATGATGAGAATAAGTAAGGAGCAAGGGGAGTGGTATTGATAGAACATCCCTTCCTCACCTTTAGGATGATGTGGCTTTCTTGATTTAGAAGTTCATTAGTTTTGAGGGATATTTTGTGATAGTAATCAATTATCATTTTCAATTATTGGCACATCTTCGTAATGGACAATTGCTAAATTTACCCTATTATTTGCTAAAATATTTACAACATATGGCAGAGGTTGGGTTATTAGTAGAAGTTGGGTCCCTGTCCTGTCCTCCTAGTTTTTTAGGTTTCTTTTTGGGTTTATTTTGTTTCTTTCTTTATTTGTGTAGGTATTGGTGTCCTTTTTATAGTATTTGTTGTTACTTTATTCTTCATTAGAATTTATATTCTTCATCCTTCGTGTTTTCTTAAGTATTTTGTCATCCTATTTGTTCTTAACTCCTTTTAGTATTTTTGTTATTTGTTTAATGGGCCTCAACCCTGTATTTTATTGTTCACCCTATTTTATTTATTATATATATATATATATATATATATATATATATATATATATTGTGTATATTTTTGTTTTTATTTTTATTTATTTTCCATTATTTATTTTTATTTTATTTCTATTATCTTGTCTCGATTAGGGTCTTGACTCCTTTTAATAATTTTTGACTCCCCTCTTTGTTTGGAGTTCGAATTTGATTTTTTTATTCTTGTTAGTTATATTTTTTGATTATTTCCCATTAATATAATTTTTTAATAATTCCTGACGGGAACCCTAGGATCTAAGCTCTGTACTCTGCAGCCAATGCTCAGGTCTGCGCCCCTGCACCCCCTACACCTTCCAGAGCGTCTTACATCACAGAGTTGCTAGCAGATTCGTCTTCGGGCCTCTGCTATGCCTCACGTCATGTCCTCCCCGACGGGAGGGGCGGGATCCTTCCCCCCCCTCCTTAAAATGATCATTCAACGAACGACGGCGCTACCTTGACTCCCCCGTTTCCCCCAGGTTCCTACTCAGGCCAAGATCAAAGCTCTGCACAGCCTGACGCATCAGTGCAACATACAGTCACGGGTGAAGAGGAGGCAAACGTACCAAGGGGGTCACAACCAAAGGCGACTTCGGCAACCTACATCCCAAAAGCCACAAAACGAATCAAACTTGAGCTACCCAGTCACCGAATCAATGGCGAAATACAATACATGAAAGATCACGCACTCATTGGAAAATTTCTTGGCTTCTGGCCAACGGAAAAAGCCCTACACGGATGGGTCGCCTCTAAATGGAAGCCTAAAGGACAAGTCTCGCTGCTACTAGGCCCCAAAGGCTTCTTCACTACAATATTCAACTGCCTGGAGGATAAAACCCGAATATTTGAAGGCGGACCCTATTTCTTCAACTTAGCAGGTCTCTTCCTGCGTGATTGGAAACCCAGGTTCAATCCAGATACAGAAGATCTTAGTCATGCTCCAGTCTAGATTCGCATGTATTCCCTTCCTTCGGAGTACTGGAGAGAAGAAACTTTAAAGGACATCGGAGATCGCATTGGCACCTTCATCAAAGTTGTAGAGGAAACCAAAAATAGAAGATTCACCTCCTATGCCAGGATCTGCGTCCAGATGCATCTAAAGAAGACCCTTGCAGACTCGGTAAGTCTCTACCATGATGATTTTGAATGGATTCAACCTCTAGATTATGAACATATCCCTTTTCGATGCCGCAAATGCCATGAACATGGCCATCTTTTTAGGGATTGTCCACTGACTATTCAGATCAAATATTTTGCTAACGAGGCTAATAAAGACTCTGAAGGTTTCATTAAAGTGCCCAATCGCCATAGGCATGCCAAAAAACATTCTGTTGCTCCCTCCAGTCCCAAGAAGGTTGAATCCCAGAATAGATTTCAAATCCTCACCCCTCTGGATACCTCAGACAGTTTGCCTAAAGACCCTCAGGCCTCCCCGCATCGACCGTCCTCCTCTCAGGATCTCAAAAATCCCCTGGATCCATTCTCCTCAGTGCCCTTCAGTTTCCCTCTCTCCTCGAATTCAAAAATGCTGGCTCTAGATACTGACATGCAACCCTCGGCCATGGATCTCGATGCAGCTTTAGCACTCAGTCTGCAAGAGGGGGTCACAAAAGATCTTCAGAGTATCCCTATTAATATGGAGGAAGAACCAGAGAATGTAAGTCTGGACGGACTGGATATTCTCAAACTTGAAACTGCATGCAAGCAAAAAGAATATAATTCAATACCCCCTTGGGAAATAGATAGACTGGAAGGAGTACTAATCAAAGCTCAACAAAACAAATGCCTAGGTATACAGGCAGGTAGTCCATGGGATGGAAAGAAAATCTTAAAAGAGACAAAGAAGAGAGGACACAAAACCGATTTGCAAAGAACCATCATTCTAGGAGAAATCTTAATGGAATCAGGGAGATTCCCGAAGTTGATGAAGTTTTACAAGCCCCAACCCCATTGTCCCTCATGAAGCTCATCTCCTGGAACATGCGTGGGCTCAATAGCCCCTCAAAACACAGAATGTTGAAAAACATGATACAGTTAGAGAAACCAGCTGTGGTTTTTCTACAAGAAACAAAAAGTACTAATATGGCCCTCGAAAGGATCCTCAACAAAGCCTGGAGCGGCAGTCGATCAGTTTCAGTGGATGCGGTCGGAGCCTCAGGTGGGTTATCAATAGTATGGAACCCGCAGATCCTTATGCTTCAATATTTTCATGCCACTCATCATTTCATTCAATCTACTTTTCATCTCATTGGGACGGATTTGCACGGTCTTCTCACCAACACTTACTTTCCGCAAGATTCACATCACAAATTAGAAGTGCTGGATACACTAACAGATTTGAACTCTTCCAGGCAATTCCCTCTATGGATTAGCGGGGGAGATTTCAATATAATCACTAATTTAGGGGAAAAAAAAGGAGGGCGCATGAAGCTAGAAGATGATAGCTCAGGATTCAAAGATTTCATTCAAAGCAATCAGCTCATAGATATCCAAACATCTAATGGCACATACACTTGGACAAACAAGCGCAGGGGTGTACATAATATTGCTTCTCGGCTCGATCGTTTTCTCATTTCAGATAATGCTATTCATCTGGGAGGAGATTTTCACGCCTCCATTTTACCTCAAGGCGGCTCGGATCACTAGCCCATAATGCTGCAATGGACACATCCGGGTAAACACTGCAATCGGCCTTTCCTCTTTGAAGCCTTCTGGTCCATTCATCCCGACTTTAAAGAGGTGGTTCGAGTGGCATGGAGATCCTTTTCCCCCCCAGCAGGTGCAAAGATGTTCCAATTCCAACAGAAACTCAAACACCTCAAGCAAGTGCTTAAAGTCTAGAACAAAACCTAATTTGGGAACATTATGGACTCCCGACAAAAATTGGAGCAGAATACGTGTACGCTTCAAAAAGCCATCATCCTAGAGGGCAGAACAGAAGAACTTGCAAACAAGGAGCAATCCCTCTGGACATAATTAGAGGCTCGAAGGTTACAAGAGGAAATCCTTTGGCGCCAAAAGTCCAGAATAAGATGGCTAAAGGAAGGGGAAAAGAATAAAAAATTCTTTCATCGTTCCACTATTCAACGACGAATGCACAACAATATTTCTTTCATTAATAATAGTCAAGGGGAGAAATTAGAAAAGCATGAAGACATGGAAAAGGAACTCAAGGATTACTTCCAGGAAGTGCTCAAAGAACAAACAAGGAGTAGATAAGCAACTATCAGAGCAGTCACGCAGCACATCCCCAAGCTAATCATGGGAGACCACAATCAAAATTTACTAAAACCAGTTTCGATGCAAGAGGTAGAAGAAGCAATGGCTCAGCTAAAAGATGGTAAGGCTCCTGGACCTGATGGTTTCACCTCCAATTTCTTTCATGAGTTCTGGGAATTAATCAGTACCGAAGTTTGGGAATTGGTGGAAGAATCTCACTCTATGCACTGGCTCCTACCCTCCCTCAATTCCACCTTCATTGCTCTGGTTCCTAAGGGGGAAGAAGAAAATACGCCTGACAAATTTAGGCCGATTTCCCTCTGTAATGTAATCTATAAACTTATCTCCAAAGTGGTGGCAAATAGGCTCAAACCTCTTCTACCTCTTCTCATCCTTCCAGAATAGACAGGATATGTCGAGGGGCGCCAGATAATGGACGACATTATCCTATATAATGAGGTGATCCACTCCTTAAAAATCCTTAAAAAACCAGGCATGATAATGAAGCTTGATCTTTCCAAAGCTTTTGACAAGCTCAGTTGGGAATATATTCCTCAAATGTTGCTAGCCTTCGGCTTCAATGCCACCTGGACCCGCTGGATTATGAATCTCATCTCATCTCCATGCTTCTCAGTTCTACTCAATGGCTCGCCGTCTCCGCCCTTCCGCTCATCGCGAGGCATACGTCAAGGGGACCCCCTTTCCCCCTTCATCTTTGTTCTTATGGCGGAAGGACTCAGTCGTCTCCTTCATCATGCTGTTTCCTCTCAAGCGATTGTTACACTGAATTTTGTCGCCTTGACTATCTGCAGTTATATGGCCCCATCAATAGCCATATTGTCCTCTTTGTCAAGCCCCATACCTCTGCTCTTCATGTCAAAACTTCAAAAGAGAGAAAGTCACTTAAAAACATGTTTATCTCTGGGTACGCAGGTTCTCTCTACCTTACCTGCGTGTACGCACTCCAAATACACTGTACCTGCGTACTGATACGCTCTGTATGCTAAAGGTTGGGTGCGTACCCCTGTAAAGGTCAAAAGGCGCGAGTTTCATCTTTAAAAAGTTACTTGTGGTCACTTCTAGAGCCTTCTAGAAGAGTGTTTGACGTGTATTGAGCGCCTCCAGATGGTTCATGCATCCCTATGATAGAGGAACTTATCCCATCAAGAGAGGAGCTACCCCACCCAAAAGAGGGAGTATCCCATTGATGTTGGAACTGAATAACTTCCTCTAGAACACTATAAATACAGGCCTTGGGCCAGAGGAGGGGAGGTTGAAAGATGAACATTCTAAAGGGTAGATGCTGCTGGAATTTGGACTTCCATTGTTAACTTGTGAGAGAGATCACTATCCTTCCTTGTTGCCATATTGGGAGTGGGTGAGCTTGTCAAAGTAAAGGAAATCTCTTGCTGGACCCTGGGAGGAGCTTGCACAACACCAAGGCTCAGGTTGTAATGGTTCCTTTTTGATTATTTAATACAAATAAGTCCATTCTTCTCAATGATTTGTTAATGAATTATTTCATGTATTCCTTGGTCAATATGATAAATATGCTTTGTTTTACGATTAATATTCAGATGCTATGTAATCGTTTGCTTTGTTAGTGTATGCAGGTCTGAAAGTGAAGGAGGAGCTCATCTGGATCAGCAAGGCTGGACTGCTACAACAAGCGTTGGACCTAAGGTAAGATCGAAAACATTTGAATTCTCGTAGAATGATTTGTATCTAGAGAAGGATAGCTCTTGTTTGGTTTGTTTTTCACTAGAGAGTCTTAGACTCTTAGGGAGGTTAGATTTGTCCGCAAATATAACTCTTTCCGCATGACAAATTGGCGACTCCGCTGGGGAATCCATTGTTGGGTTTGATTTTTCCTTTAATCATTGCTTTGATCTGAAAAGAGGCTTATGTCTTTTGCTTTTTGGTTGATTGACTGTGTTTTTGGGTGGCTTAGCTTAGGGTCAGTTTAGAACTTAGTTTTTCTTTGTTTTACAGCAGTACGCACCCTCTGGGATAGACACAGTGCGTACTTGTGCGCACTGTATCTGTGTACACAGAGCGGGCACGCACCTGGTTAAACAGGTTGCCTGCGTACCCTGGTAAAATTTAGAAAATTTCCCTTTTTTATCAGTTTCTCCTTTTTGAATTTGTTTTTCTTAGATTTTTCTGCCCAGATCCACTGTTGACTATCAAAAATCTTCACCTATACTTTTTCCGTTAGTGTCGAAAGTTTTAGTGGAATTCCTTGAAATTTTAGCCTTAGGGTTTGGTTTTTTATCTTGGTCCTGTAGTGACTTTGGGTTTAGAAGTCGCAAAGCCTTAGATATCTCTGGTTTTGTCAGTTTTCTTAGGATTCGGACCAGTCTCAAAATCTACCCTCGTGAGCAACCTATCTTTGTGTTGCCTCTTTGCAAAATTTCAATAAGCTTGTTCATTTAAAGTTGTGAATTTCATTTTAAAAAAGAACAAAAAGAGATTGAGTTTTTGTTTTGATTAGTTTGTGATTCTGCATAAACTAGTCCTTGGATTGATCATTACCAAGTAAAACATCCCCAAGAATCATCTTAGTAAGCTTTTGCTTCTTAGATTAAAATCCTAGTTGAAAAGTTAGATACATTTTCTTTGTTTCGCTTTTGAGTGATTTTTCATAGATTTGCTTAGATCTCGAAATTGCTTTGATTAAATTAGTTTTACATGCTTTTTGTTAAATAGGAAAATATCAACGATCTCCTTTGCGATATTTGCTTTAGAGTAATATTTGATATCTTTGAAAGAGAAAATAATTTTTTCGTTAAAGTAGAGAGCGGTCTTGTTTTGTGTGTTTTGAAAAGAAAATTGTTTCTTTGATTGTCTTTTGAGAAAGTTGTGTTTATTGAAAAGATTGCATTCTCTCAAATCTCTTAATTAGAACATTCATCGAAAAGAAAAGTTATCGAATCATCTCAGGTGCATTTTTTAGAAAATTGAAGTCGAGTCTACATATCATCAAGTTTCATCTCCATCACCTTTGTCCTAAAGAACAACCACTAAAATCAACACTTAATCTAAAATCAACATAGAAATTTTTATTTTCTAGGGCTCTGAAGCACCAACATAGATTAGGCTAGCGTCTTGGAGTAGGTGAGTAATTAACTCTCCAAGACTATTAAAACAAACAGTTAGCTTATCTTGTGATAGAATAAATCCAACTGTTA
>APFE031667180.1:87085-99601 GCA_000404065.3 Pinus taeda
TCGTAGAATGATGTGTATTTAGAGAAGGATAGCTCTTGTTTGGTTTGTTTGTCACTAGAGAGTCTTAGACTCCTAGGGAGGTTAGATTTGTCCGCAAATATAACTCTTTCCGCATGACAGCGATCAAAGGCATTGCGCTTCATGGACTTCCCCCCTTATCCCATCAACAGTTTGTTGATGACACGATGCTCTTTGGTCATCCATCGTCTTCCGAAGCCAAAACCTTTAAAGCACTGCTTGAGTTGTTCTCTGAAGCCTCTGGAACCTCGATCAATGCACCCAAATCCCAGCTCTTCTTCTTCAACACCCCTGTCTCCACTCAAAGAAATGTTGCACACATCCTTGGATTCTCCATTGCTACGCTTCCATCCAAATACTTGGGCACCCCCTAATGGTCTCTGCTCTCAAGCATGCATCTTGGCGTACGCTGCTGGACAAATTGGAAGCCAGAATTTCCTCCTGGACCTACAGATCGCTCAACATAGCCAGTCGACTCATTCTGCTCAAATCCGTCCTCCAAGCTATGCCTCTTTATCTCTTTTCTATATTAGCCGCTCCCAAATGGGTCCTCAAAGCAATTCGTAACCTTCAAAGGAATTTTCTCTGGGGATCAACAGGGCTCAACAGGAAATGGGCCCTTGTTAAATGGACAGAAGTTTGCCAACTGAAATCCAATGGTGGACTAGGCCTACGGGATCCCCTTCATAGCAACTACACCATGGGAGCAAGAGTATGGTGGAATTGGTTAGTAAAACCACACATTCCTTGGGCAAAGCTCTGGCAAGCCAAATATGCACCTGGAAGCCATTGGGATGAACTAATCAGAATCAGTCCTAGTATCTCAGGCTCCATGATTTGGAACACAACTAAAATTCATAGTGCCTTCATCTAGGAGAACAGCTTTTGGGAAGTTCACTCGGGGAATTCAGCGCGATTTTGGGAGGATTCCTGGCAGCAGCTCCCAAAACTTGCCTCAATTTTCCATAAACCCCTCTGGCAGACCCATATGCAGAGCACCAATCTTGTTAATGTTTCACAGTTCTGGAAGCAACAAGAGACTCAAGATTACCAACAGTGGAAGCCCGCAAGCTCTTGGTAGGCGGATTGGCATGGCAAGACCTTCGCAGACATTGAACAAGAGCTAAGTCACAGAAAAATCAAGCAATCAAACCAGCAGGACAAACTGAGGTGGGGAAATTCGACAAAAGGGACCTTCACTACCAAAGAAGCTTATACTTTGCGTTATGCGCAAGGCCATATCGATAAAGATCAGCTATGGAATAACATCTGGCAGTCCAAACTCTGGCCCAAGGTTTCTACCTTTCTATGGCTCTTAAGCAAAAAGTGCATCCTCATCTCGGACAATTTGCAAAGAAGGGGCTTCATTGGCCCCTCAAGATGCCCAAACTTCTCTCTCCAATCGGAGACCATTCTGCATCTTATGGAGACCTACCCCCTTGCGGCTCAGCTCTGGGAGCAAATCGACCGATGTAATCAGAGAGTAGGAAACCGTCAGGGGGACATAGAAAACACGCTGAGAACCTGGCCCAAGCTTCCGTATCAAAGCCCCATTCTGAATTCTTTATGGAATCTCATTCCAGGATTTCTTTACTGGACCTTATGGAAGGAACGGAATAACAGAGTCTTCAACAATAGTCAATGTCCTTATGAAATCCTCTGGCTTCTCTTAAAGCAAAATATCCAAGAAACCTTGGCGCTTCGGTCATGGCAAGAAACCGATTGGCCAACCTCCTCTCAAGAGCAGCTCATTTGGAAATCATGGAATCTTAAGCTAGCCTGCGCCCCCTCTGATCTCTCCAGACCATCTCCCAAGTTCGTCTCCCCAGTGCATTGATCCCCCCCCGCCATATCCTCTTTCAAATTGAACTTCGATGGTGCAGCTAAAGGGAATCCAGGACCAGTAGGTTATGGAGGAATAATTAGAAATGACAGAGTTATAGTCCAGCACATATTCTATGGTTCGATAGGCAAAGACACTAATAATGTCGTGGAAATGGAAGGCTTATGGAAAGGAATATGCATTGCTGATCAACACGGTTACTACCCGCTATAAGCAGAGGGAGACTCCCTGATCCTCATCAATGCAGCAACACGAATTCAAGCAGGAACCTCAGCTGCCAAAATTGCCTCTAGTTGGAGATTGCTCAGTAGGCTCGAAACACTGGAGGAAAGGCTCAAGAGTCCCAACAACATCATTTTTAAGCATGTAAAGCATTCTGCCAACAAGGTAGCAGATCGATTGGCCAACCAAGGAGTTGACCTGAATCGCGCTCCCTACTCAGGCACTCTCAATGACTCAGAGGATATTCTACTCCAACAGGAATGCCACTCTTTGGAAATTCAGGGCATTCAATCCCCGACTTCGGGTGATTAATTGGGTTATTAATGCGGGGGCGGCCTCCCCACTGGGCAAGTGGCAGCCCAGATCCGCCAGATGTAGAGGCAATCTATGGGCCTGCCACCCCTGTCCTGATAAAATCAATGCAGCACTTAATACGGGCCTACAACTTGCCGTTAGCTGCTCTATTTTTGTCACTCGATTCGCCTCTCCGGTGCTCTGTGTGCAGTCGGCTTGCGTTGGAATGTTCAGCATTTGGAATGTCAATCCATGGGTCTTTAAGAACCAGCCTTCGCTGGGTAGGCAGCCTTTGAGGTCTGTACATTGTTTCGTTTGGTTGTGGATGATTTGCTCCTGCGCGTTAACACTGACGATTGAGCCTTGGCAGTGGTTGCTAAGGTTCAGATCTCGGCCCTTTGCTCAGAAGGCCTTGGTCTCTTCCTTGGGGCGCCTTGGCTCTCTCGTCTACCAGCTACAATTTGTTCTAGTCTATGTCTGCTTTGCGCCCCTCGGTGCTCAGGGTGATTCTCCGGTTCAGTTCTCGGTGGTAAGTTTCGCCCCGCCCCTCTGCGTTTTTTCAAAGGTTAATTCATCGCCTTTCATGCTTCTGTGCATTATTCCGCCTCTCGACAAGGTCAATTGGTTCTTTGTGAACTGTGGCGAGGGGAAAACTAGTTTTCTGTGTAGCCATTTTTGCAGCGTCGCTCCAGAATGCCGCGTGAATGGCTCCGCCTTAGCAGTCGCAGGGGTGGGTCTAGGGGAGGCGCAAGAGGAAGAGCTTCCCCTCAGTGCTCCTCACCCTCATTGGGTTCCCCCTTTGAAGAAGTCAGCTCCCATGGGGCAAGGCGAGGCCGAGGGCGTGCAGCTGCGTGCTCGCACAGCTCTCACCCCTCAACCCGCTTTTGGTTCCCATGCTCCCTAGATAATGCCACTTATTTTGTATCGGTGCAGATTGAGAAGTGTGAACACGCAACCTCTCCAGAGGTCCCTGCGGAGCCACGACCACCCTCTCTTGTTCAATGTCCAAGATTGCAGCCTGTGGAAGCCTCGGGCGTGATGGCGGGACCAAGCGAGCCAGCAAAGGATGATGCTCCTTACACAGATTCGAGTGCGTCCGATCAGTATGGTTGCAGAATCGTTGAGGAGCAACCATCCACCTCCGTGGATGCTTGAGCTCGTCTCCTTGCTGTTTTGGAGGTCACTTCTACGGTTTCAGGTCGTGTGCTCGGTTGCCATAGTGCGCAGTGTTTGTTGTGGGACAATCTTGTTCATTTCAGGTCGGTTCAAGTCGAAGTCAGTCTATATATGTATCTATGTCTGTTGGTATATCAATGTCTGTATGTATCTCCTCGCAAAGGCCGGGATAGGGAGTTTTGGCATGTGTCTAGCGGTCTGGCTTTCAATGGGTTCCGAAATGTGTTCAATTGACAGTCTTACAGTCTTTCAGTCTCTCAGTCTTTCAGTCATGGTCAGTGTTATGGTAGCTTCTTTTTTCCAGTGTTAAATGTCCAGCTGTAACCATCTCAGCATGGAGGATGTAAGCTTTTTGTAACCCTTTTTGTATATTAATAGAAGTAGCATAAATTACACAAAAAAATATAATTTTTTAATAATAATTGATTTTAATAAATTAATTTAAATATAATTTTTCAAAAACTAGTCGTTTAATATAATTGTTACTTAATAATATTTGTTTTTAATAAATTAATAAATTAATATCATAATTTAAATAGTATTGACTTTTATTTTTTATTCTTGTTAGTTATATTGTTCAATTATTTCCCATTAAATAATAATAATAAAATTAATCTTATAATTTAGATATTAATTGACTTTTATTTTTTTATTCTTGTTAGTGATATTTTTCGATTATTGCCCATTAATAGAATTTTACTAATGTTTGATTTTAATAAATTAATTTAAAATATTATTTTTTAAAAACTAGCCGTTTAATATAGCCGTTACTTAATAATATTTGTTTTTATAAATTAATAAATTAATATCATAATTTAAATACTATTTTTCAAAAATAACCGTTACTTGAAATTATGGTCTCTACATTGCTCTCTATTTAAGCCTTTGCCATGGTCCGCCTCTTCATCTGGTCCTGATAATAAACCACACTAGCTGGTCCGAAACACGTCAGCCAAAATTTTCGGTTATGTGATTTCTATTGAAAGGCTTTTATTAATCCAAAGAGTTGCTTAACCAACCATGCACTCATCAATTTAATCATGATTCATTCACTACAATAATAGGGAAGCACATGGACTAGTTTATTGGCAAAGTCACATGTACCAACCATTGTAGTAGTGGAAAGTGAATGTGAAGAACAAGAGGTAAGCACTGAAACAATGCTAGAAGATAGAGAAATTACACCTCCCAAACAAAATAGAGAATCTACACTTCCTAGACAAAGAAGAGTGATTACTCCTCCTAGACCTTATCATAAAAAATTATAGTAAGGTACAGAGTTCCATAAGAACGTCTACTAATACATTCATTGAAGGAAAAAGAGAATGCACTAGAAAATTGGTGGATATATGCAATGGAAAATCTAAGGATAGTTATCATGGATTCCCTATTGAGGAAGACTACTAAAACAAAGGCACCTGGAACAATGTCAGCTAAAGCAGGGCTTCTTGAAATACAAATGCCCAAGAAATATAATAAAGCATCTAAAAAATATACTCCTGTACAAACTGTGATGAAAAAGAGGAAATTGAAGAAGCGATCGGGTGGAAAGAATCCCAAGTAGAGAGTGTGGGTAATTGTTACACCATCAACTACCCCAATATTTGAGGAATGCACTAATACAACAGAACCAAAGGAGTCTGAGGGACAGTAGAATGAAGAGAAAGAAGAAGAATTTTTAAAAGAACATACCCCAACACCTGAAGTTCATGTTATTCCACCTAAATCAAAGGAACCCGAGGAATAATAGAAAGAGAAGGATCTCAAATTGGAACAAGAATATGCCTCTTTACCAGATAATTCTACAATTGATCTCCTTATTCAACAAATTAATATATTGGAGGAAAATGAGAATTTAAGGAAACAACTTACCATGATTGAAGGGAAACTTCTGTCTAGAAACAAAATTGGATTAGAAACCCTGGAAGTAGAGGGAAAATTATGTTAGTTAGATTATGTGATGGATGTAATGAAGTGTTCGAGGAAGCAAGTTATGAAAGACCAATCACTATTTTGGTTGCAATTTAAGTTGGAGAGAAAGATGAACAATTCCAAACCGTTGTTCCACAAGAACCTACTAAAGATGATGCTATTACATAAGAGCCAACAGTTGAATTAGAGCGGGACAAATATTTTGGGACATGAAATCATAAAGTATGGACATGAAAATACTTAAGTTGGGGGGAGATATTGTGATGTGAAATTGGCATCTTTTTGCACTCATTTTCCTATCTTTTCTTTACCTTTCTTCATTGTCGAGACCATACTTTGCCATTGTAACAACCATTATAACCTCAATATGTCTCTTTTTATGTCATCCTTATTATCCAATTCCACTCGTAAGTTGGCATGAGAACTATTGTTTTCAGATATTTTTCTTGTAAAACTTACAAGTGGGCTATTATAGGGTTTGTGGTCTATTGAGATGCTATTGCAAGACTAGACTTTTGAGCTTTTCCTTGTCAAGGATAGGACAAGGAATTGTTGAGCATTGTTGTTATACATGAAGTTATATGTTGGATGTGTTAACCTCCTTCAATTAGTTATGAACTTAAATTTGGAAAGCATCTACTCAAAAGATAGTTCGATTGTCAAAGAAGAAGTTTCTGGGTAGCGTAGCTGAAATAGTTAAGCTTTTCTATTGATCATTATTTTAATTTGGAAAAGTTGTTACAACTTTGTCCTAACCTTAAAAATTGTAATCAAATTGTCAAGGTGTATTCTCAAATTAGATCACATGGGAATCAAGAGATTCTCATGATGATATTATCATTGCAATATGAAATTATAAAGAGGTGTACTCTTTACCCGCGCGAGATATACATATAGAAACCTATAGATAGTGATAGAGGGGGAGAGCACTAGCATTGTAATCATGTATGTTTCATTGATGCAATCTCAATCATTGGTGGTGCCATACTTTTCTGTTGACTAGCTTGCGTGTTGTCTGGTGTTACTGTTATTATTAGTCATGTTCATGCTTTAATGATTGTAAAATTATAACAACTATATTGTGTAAAAACATAGCTCCTGGACTAGTCCCTTTGTTAGTGTGAAAGTTATTTAATTCCTATTATAGTGTTATGGTGTGTTCATTTCATTTAAATGTGTGTTTCAACATTTGTTGAGAGAATGTTTTCTAGGAGTGCTCTTCTTTTCCAAATAAGAGTGATAGTGTGACATAGTGGTTTTATTCTACATTTTGTGTTTATTTTTTGAGTGTGAACAAGCTTTGAGAGTGTAAAAACCAGAGTGTTCTGTTGATGAGAGTGTAATTACAACGATTGAGTTTGAGATTCATTAGCGCTAGCCATCGTTTTCCCTTGCATCTATTTTTCATAATAGCCTTGTAATAAAAATTACCCAGATTGACAATTAATGTGAAGAGTTGGAACTATTTCTCTAAATTAAAAGGATAATTGGTCTACCCAAGAGTAAGTTCAAGAAAAACCTATACACAACTTTCACATAATGCAAGTCAAAGAAAAAATTGGAATGTTGAATGAAATATGAATTAGAATTATTTAAAGGTCAAAGCAAACATATAATAATTCATAAGTGTGTAAAATAATTAAATAAATACTCTACAATTTGAATCAATCAGATTGGCTAATAAATGAAGTCTGGGCGTGCTTTTTAGTGAAGCAAGGCTATTTTGACCTATTTCACAAAAATGCATGGCTAACCTTTATTTCAAGGAAAAATTGAATGATTCAACTTTGAGAGTACCTTTTTACTCATAATTAATATTAATGTTTCACATAGAAATTTCCTTTGTGCAAGAATATACTAAATTGGATCAATTTCGTAGGGTTAAAGTCAAGGTTTGTGTGCCTCAAATAGGTGCACACTAGAACCTGTATTTAATTTATTGTGAGATAATGATCATTCCAACCTAAATATAAAACCATTTTATGTAGCATAGCATAGTCATTTTCATAAAGGAAATGTTATACACTAAAATCCAAGTCTATGAGAATAAAAATTGATCATATCTGCCAATGATCATAGTTGGAATAAAGATGCACTCCCAGGCCAACCAATTACACTCTCGGTAATGAAATTTGAAATGGGACATAATTGGAAAATTCCTAACCTTAGGATATAACCTTGCATCATATCTAGCAAATATCCCACATAATTATGTTTCCCACTTATACACAACTTTCACATAAGGCAAGTCGAAGCAAAATTTAAAATGTTGTAACAAGTCAAAAGTGTAAAATCATTAAATAAAAAATATAAAATTTGAATCAATCATATTGACCAATAAATAAAGCGCGGCATGCATTTTAGTGAAGCAAGACAATTTTGGTCTGCTTCACAAAAATGCAAGCCCAACCTTCATTTCAAGGCTAAATTGAATGATTCAACTTGGTGAGTATTTTTTTTATTCATAGGTAACATTAATACAATTAATATTTTTAATTTTTCACAAATATGTTTGTATTGTTAAAAAGTACTCCAAATTGCATGGATTTCAAAGGGTTTAAGGAAGGGTTTATGTGCCTCAAATAAATGCACACCAGGAATGTTTGGGAACAAGGTGATGAGCTAAGGAAAATCAAATTTGAATTTTCATAGTTGAAACTTGTAATTTCTTGGTCAAAACCCTATAAGTAAGGCTCAATGGCCTAGTAATTTAAGTACTAATTAGGTTTAAATGTTTCCAAGGGATAGATAAAGAGATCACACTTAGGGTTTGTAGGTTCTGTTTTAGGATTTTCCTATATTTTACATATTATTAGGGTTTTAAGTTTAATATTTGGTCAAGTGCTAGTTAGGACATGTACTATAAAATGGTTTTGGTGTCATTTTAATGCAAAAATGACATTTACTATCATTTATGAATAACCAGTTGTATGATGGAAATTTGGTCAATTCTATCCATGAGAAATAAGTGGTGGTCATCTTACATGCCATCAAAATCTTGCAACCCTATTTTTAAAAGTGTTATTTTTAATAAACTATATCTTATATCTAAATATTAAATTTGAATTTTTATTTTGTGTCTAAGGAAATATAGGAGTGAAGGATAAAAGTTAAAGAAACTTATAAACAATTTAATTCACTTAATAAAATTTCCTTTTCTTTATAAAAGTGATTTATAGAAAAATAAAGCAATAAGTTGAAAAAAAAAACTCATTTTCCCATGCATTTCTCACAGTTTATTCAACACACATTTTTGCATTCAACGTGCATTCATCATGGTTTATTCAACATGCATTATTGCATTCAATATGAATTCCTCATGGTCTATGTATCATGCATTATTGCATTCAACATGCATTCAGCTAGCGTGCCTTAACCCCAGACAATGATAGCCTCAATTGAAACAATGACATGCTCTTCCCTACAAACAATTGACAAAAGAGGTGCCTAGGAGAAGTTGGCAGTAAAAAATTTCAAAGAGTGTGCTGATACATGGAGACATATAAACAATTTTCCACTAGATATGCTAGATATCCTGAGAAGAGCATGGGTTTATAATTTTATATTTTGAAAATTCGATTCCCAAAATGATGAGATAGATGAGGCCATAGAAAATTATGATGATAAATCCATGGAATTAAAAATATTTGGGCAGACGATTAACCTGGACCTTGATCTGGTTGCAAGAGAAAAAAAAATTCCATGCAGAGGGAGAGCAATATTTAAGTCCAAGAAAACCCCTAAAGTAGAAAAGATTGAGATGACCAGTAAAATATGTGGGAAAAAAGTATTGATTCCAAGGAATGGATTAAAAATGAAAGATGTTCCCCAAGGAATATACAAATCTTTGATTAAATTTGTCCAAATTAAGACAATTATGAATCATCACAAGTTGATATTTTTGGTGACTGCATGACGCTAGTTATTCACTGAGTTGAAGGCATGGCCATCAATGTACCTCATCTGTTGACTTAAAAATTACATTATGCCCTATAAGAAAGTAAAATTAATAGGGTTAAGTTTAGCTTCCCGGGAACACTGTGGAAAATAGTTGATTTGTATTGTCTCGATGTGGAAACAAGGCCTTTTGAAACTTATATTAGGAAATCAAAAACAAAGAAAACAATTGAGGAATTACCTGGACAAAGTCTTGTTGAAAGTGTGGAAAATTTTGCTGATTCGATTTTCCATGCTAAAGATACAGTTGCAAGTGTTATAATAGACTTACATGTGCATGTGGATGAATATGAGGAGCAAGAAGGTATGTACCATTATAAGAAACCATGTAATGATGATTTTTCTATAATAGACATAATTCATTCTAAATAGTTGGTACCTCAGAATGATTTCACTTTTATGGGTGATTCAACATCTACATCTCCAAGTTTAAATGTGCAGGGTCCAACATACAATTTTGATAACAAATTGGTTTTTTTAGTATATGATAGAATAATTCATTAAAAACAAGTTGCAATGCAAGATTCTTCCTCTATATACAACTGGAAGGAAAAGTATGAACTAAAGGAGAAGGATATTGTTGAATGCATGAACAAGATTGAACTGTTGGAATCAACAATTATGCAATAAATAGAAAAGTCAGTGAAAACCATAAACATCAAGGAGAAAATATTGATGAATTTTTTGAAAATAGAAACAAGAAATGCTAAATATAGAATTACTAAAAATAGCACTGCCATAAATAGCATTTCAGGATACCTTCCTATTTTAGTTAGTCCCTGAACTAAAATAGAGAAGTAAAATTTGAATTTGATCTTAGCAGCTATTTGTAAAATAATTATTTAATTCATCTTGAGTTAATTAATTATAGAAAATCAAACATGAAGTCTATGTGGGGACATGCAATAGTTATCCCATTAATTGAGGAATTTATCCCTCAGTTAAAGAGATAAGGATGAGTTGTAATTAGTTAGCTCAGTTAACTGAGTTAAGTCCAGTTAGATTAGTTCAAATAGTTTGTTGAACTAATTGTGAATTCAGTTAGTTAATGCATGCATGCATGTAACTGCTACACTTCATATAACTAAATATTCTCTCATAAATAACTCATGCATGTCAGTTCAGACAGAGACCCAGTTGAGATCAGATGATGGGACAATGTAATATCAGTTGCAGGAATATTCCATGGAGGATATCTCTTGCATGCAAAAGGAATTCATTCCTTGGAGATTGCACAATTACTTCTTCAGTTTAGAAAGTGTGTGATGAGGCCAATCACATAGGTGGCATCATTGGACCCCAAGAAAAACTACGCAAGGAAATAGGAGGTTTGGAGGGTTGAGGGAAGGCATATCTAGTGTCTATTCAGTCTTTGCACTGTATTGTTTGATTGTAGAGAGAGAAGGATAGCTTGTGAGCTGATTCTTTTTGTAATCTGAACATATTTCCACTTGTATGATAATACAGAGATTGGGGTTTTAGGCTGAGGCTTTCCCCAGGTTATTCTCCTGTGTTTGTGTGTGATTGATTTCTCATTATCAGTTATATGTGTTCTATTTGATCTTGCTCATATTCGATTAAGCTTCCAAAAAGTTTGTTGTAGAAGTAGATCTTGTATTTTGCTTTAGTATATTGCATAATTTGTTGATTTATAGTGGGAATTTCTACATGTTATCGGAGCAAAGGTGATTAAAGCGAAGAACAATATCCAAGAAGGGAGAAGTTCGGAGTTTCAAGTTCTTGATTATATAAATCGAGTTCTTATCACATCTCAATTTCACCAATGGCGTTCAATGGTTTAAGACTCGAGTATGCCCTTGATGGCAGCTCGAATTATATAGCCTGGAAGGATCGCATGGAAGCAGTATTAGAGGAAGAAATCCCCTAGCCGACGATAGCTAATGCCACAGAATTGGCGGAATGGAAGAAATGTGTGGCTAGAGCTTGGAGAATCCTCCTGCAAGGAGTTCGAGACCACATTGTCTTGAGCCTCCATGGGAAGGAGACACTGTTTCGATGTGGAAAACATTGAAAGATATATATTAGAACAACAATGATTAGAGGAAGTTGGCGTTGAAAGACAAGCTTCAGAAAATCAAGTGTGAAAAGGGCGACACGATCTCTACATATTTGAACAAGCTCACCACCTGTAGGGATGAGCTTGGAAGTGTAGGGATCACGACAGACGATGATGACATGGTGAGTCTTGCACTCCTTGGTCTTCCTAAGAGCTGGCATAGCTACCAAGACATGATTAATGGAAGAGAAAATTGCCAGATTGGGAACGACTTTGATCGGATCTGATGGAGGAGGAGATAAGAAGAAGCACCAGAGATGGATCCTCATCAAAGCAAGATGATGAGGAAAATCTAGCCTTGGTGAGTAAGGCGAAGAAAGGGAAAGGGAAGGCATCCCATCCCAAATCCAGTTCTTCCCATGGTGGGAAGAAGTTTGACAAATCGAAAGTGCAATGCTTTCATTGTCATGAAGTGGGCCATTATGCTATGAATTATCCACAGAAGAAATCCAAGAAGGGTTCCTCTAAGGGATCTGATGGTGAGGCACTGGCCTCACAGTTTTAGTTGGATTTCTCTCTTATTGCATGCACGGTTTCATCCATGGTGGGATGTGTGTGGTACCTGGACAGTGGAGCTTCATTCCACATGTCAGGTGACAAGAATATTTTCAGTACTTTGGAGGAGAAGGATCTCGATATGCGGATTGAGATGGGCAATGAAGGAAAGTACCATGTTTCAGGTGAAGGTACAGTTGTGTTTTAGAGGGAGCTATTACCGGGAATAGTGTCCACTCGGATACTGCTGTTCCCACTAAGACTGGTAGCTATCATAGAAACAAACAAGTAAAGTCTACTTTCGTTTTCCCTTATGAAAATAGACAAGAGGGGAACCAAGGAGACCAACCTTAGTATTGCACTTGATTTCCTCTCCTTCCTAATAGAGCTTTTCTGCTTCTTCTTCGTTTGCCCAACTTCAAAGAGCACCTGTGGAATCACAGCAACATACTACTATCAAAGAACAAAGATCTATATTCATAAATAACACAGGACCAGATGT
>APFE031667180.1:100486-123159 GCA_000404065.3 Pinus taeda
GAAGATTCCATGATCTTCCACCTCGCATTTTGTCCCTGCCATTTGTCCATTCTCGACCATCGCACCCTACAGAGGAGCCATTCAGTATGCATCAGACCCTCTACACTGGGAAGGTGATATGCATCGCACCCTCTGCACTGGGTATTCAGTATGGTCCAGTTTTAACCATTTCTGAGCAATTTTTAGTGGAGAACTTTTGGGAGATGATGTAATCAGCTGACCTTGTTCCTTTAGGTAGTGAAGCAACACTTTTAGGGAGTTAGGAGCCCTCAGTTTATGGACATTTATGATTGGGGTTGAAGTGCCCAAAAATGTCTATAACAGTTGCCTCCTAAAGCATGAGGTCGTTAGTCTTTTTGATGTCAGGTGAAATGCTTTACTATGAGGATCCGAAGTTTTTTCAAGCTGGGAGGAGACCTGTAATAAGATAAAATACAATGCATTATTTTGACAACATTTTTTCATGATTTAGTTGAGGCGGGAATTCCCATGCTCAGCTTTATAAACTCATTTTCATGTACATAGAACAGACAATTTTCTGTGTGACAGACTGATGATTTGGACTCATCATCCTTTGATTTGGATGATCATTTGTTTGGCAATGATGTACACTTGATGTATTTATATTCTTGAATATATCGCAGCCCGGATGGATGAAACTAGATTCGGGGTCTTCAAAACTAGTTCAATCTTCACTCAGAGTACAAGTCAATCCATGTGAAAAATGTTCTGGAGTCGAACATGGAAAGACATCGTCTGATTACCAGCCAATGATGTAAGCTGTTAATAGGCGCGAGAGGAATCACCAATAATGACAATGACCCTCAAGGTACTACAATACAATTCATGTGGTGTGAAAAAGGACTTGGCGTCGAACACCACGTAAAATCTCTCGATCAAAGGCCATTGATGTAAACCTGTCGCCGAAAGTGAGAAACTTGCCATTGAGGCATGCAAGCTTCAAAGTATTGAAGCGGTTGTTCCTAAGTCAACTTCTTGGATAATGAGTTGATGTCGACAAGAAGTGACCCGTCGCAGGAGGGCCTTAATTAATCCCACATCAACGACACGGAACGAAGAAAATGTTTTGGAGGTGAAAACAATCTGACGATACAGGGTTCAGGGTGGCAGTCATGAAGGAATGGAGCATGAATGTATTGCAGTGGGTGAGACACAGGCGAATTGTATGAATGACTTCTCTTGAACATATCAGCGACACTGATGATGGATTGGTAGTGTTAACCCCAAAGATGGATGGTGTGATGGACCAATGGTGATGACCAATGAACGGAACAACCCAACTCGGCATGGATGCGGAAGGAAAGTGTCATGTTCAAGAGAGACTTGCTACCAATAAAGCTTTTTCAAGTTTTCTTCCCAATTTTCCCCAGTCATTGCTGACGAGTACCTCTTTACTTTTGTCAAGCTTGAGGAGGATAACATATTCTTGTTCTATAATCCGCCCTTCGGGTGAACCTATCGCTATATTTTAGCAAGCCTAGCGACAATGAAACTCGTTCTCATCCATTCGGACGAGTTTGTCACTATTCGGTTTTAACGAGTTTAACGATAAAGATAACTCGGTCCCTTTCAATTTTAGAGAGTCTGAAAGGAACAGAAAGGAGACTCCAACGATTCTTTTTCGTCATGTAATCCCTTAGTCCGAAAAAGCGTAAAATAATACAAAATGGATGAATTTTCGATAGTTTTAACGAGCCCAACAAGACAAGCACTCAATCTTTTTATTTAATAATCCCTCAGGTCCAAAAATATTAAAATCTAGAGGAGGGATAGCACTTCCGATAACTTTAATGAGCCGGAGAGGCCAATCGCTCGGCAATCTTTTCATATTTTACGAGTCAGTTGAAAAGAGCTTAAAGGAGACTCATTTTTGAGGAACAAGCGATGTTTTAGGGTAGCAGTTGATTCCAAGTAAGGTTTGGAATTCTCTAATCACGACAGTGTTACAAGGATGGCTAATAGAATCACTCTTCGCAAATTTTCCTCGAAGGGGTAAACAATCATGTGGGGGTGAATGATCGGCTAAAATAGAGTGGAGGTGATGATGAGAACATGACCAAGGCTCAAAAAGCTAGCGATAAGGCATTCACAATGGTTATTTACCGGTTCATTTTTTAATGAGCTTAAACACTAGGGGAAACATTTGCTCATGAATTATGTTTATTTTTTAACGAGCTTGAACTATACATTAAAAATTCTCGTGTGGGGTTTATTTTTAACGAGCTTGAACCCAACAGTAACAATGCTTGCTAGTTGTATAATAAGGATGTCTCATTCAAGATGCTATTTTGAAGGGTCTTAAATCTTTAAAGCTTTGCCCCGAATCCTTTCTTTATGCAAGCTAGGAAATGACTAGCCTTACGGGTTTAAAGGGTTAGAGGTCCTACAAATTTAAAAAATAAATAGTCACTCTTTGCTTGCATGTGGAAAGGTTTGCATGCCCCCAGGTATAGCGAAAAATTTCTATGTTACCATGAAAGTTCCATCCGCATAGCAGACAGAATATTTCCTTGGCAATGTCTACCGAAATAGACAAAGGGGAGCGACGTAGAGATACTCCACTCACATAACTTTAACGAAGGTATCTTATTCCAGCTTAATCTCATTTTCCTGTGAGGACAGGTGTGTCAGACTAGTCATATATCCCTCGCGGAAACCTACTCTATATGCAAGGTTTTCCTACTGAAACAAACCAGGGTGCATGCCCCCTGGTTTTCAATCACATCCCGCTAAATCACTCGCGCTCATAAGGTGGACGGATTGGAGATCGATAAGACATTCCTTGCATGAAAGACCATTTAGGGATGGCATTTGACTATTTGCGATGTGTGAACCGGGGAATGACATTTGGTCTACGAGCTTGACCATTCTGCCTTTGTGCAGAAAACACATTACTCTAAAGAGTGAGGAGACGATGGCTCACATGTAATAAATATAGTCGCGTCCAAGGAGTAGATTATAATCCAAGGGTCCTTGAACTACCATCACGTTCATGTGAACAGTTTTTCTTCTCAAAGTAATGGGCACATTTGGAAGGATCCCTAAAGGTTGACTGGTTCCTTTGTCGAAGCCTGTCAGATTTCTCATTTCAGGCAAAAGCGATGGCGAACCAAGCGCTTTCCAAGCAGTTGAGGAAAGGATACTCAAAGAATCCCCTTCATTAGTGATGGTACCAGCGATGACCATTCTGTAAGCTTGTACAATGATTCTGAATGGTACACTAGCTGGTAAACGGGGTCTGCCTAGTAGATTCCAGTCAAAGGAAACCACTAGGTTGCTTGGAGGTGGGACCGAATAGATGTCCGGATATGACTCTAATGAACTTCCTTCCTGTGATAAAGGAACGGGTGGACTGCCCCCAAGTTCATCAGAGTCTATGTTGATGAAAAGAATTTGAACGGTGTTGTTCTCTTTCTCTTCAGTGACGGTATAATTTGAAGATGAACACTCTGAAGGCAAGACTGGGTCAACTACCGTCTCGACCTTTTGACTTTCGTCTGGTATATATTCAAAGGGTTCATTTTCAATGATAGACGCTTCGACCAACCACAATGATGGGCCAGCCGAATTTTCAACCAGTGGAGGACTTGGCAAGAGTTTTATATATCCAGGAGGAAGCCGTAGCGGTGAAGCAGGACGGTCATCAAAAACTCTTTTAGCCTTGTCAAGGAAGGGACAACGGTGGATGGCGTGATTGCCTTCACACAATTTACAAGGAAATCTTGGATTCCTTTTTTGTCCAAGTGCTTCACTTTCACTGGTTGATGGTGTGCATTCAACATGATCGTCAGAGTTTGATGCCACCAGAATGTGCAAACGAGGAGACCAGTCCCTTAAGATCTGAGGGATGCAGGGACAATCTCGATGAAAGTGGTCTCCATTGCAAATGACATAAGGAGATTTAGGTTTCGACGGTGCGGTGTGAGGATTTTCGCTAGATGACGCTTAGTTGCCCCCTTTCGATTTTGGTTCCTTTTTCTTCTTTTCCTTTTTCTATTCCTGCTTCTTCTTCTTCTCAGTTACTTGATTTTTACTATTTAGCTTTATCGGCTTTATCAAGCGAAGGGGAAGGAGGAGAGGGAGAATCAGACGAAGTAGAAGGTTGGGAGGCAACTCTAGTGTCATCTAGTTGCTGACTTGACTATTTAGGACTTGCGGGATTCTAAACGATAGAGGTAGAGAAGAGCCAGATAGGCAAACCAATTGTCAACCCTGGAAGTGACAAAGTGGCCATATGGGGTGCACCAACATCTCCCCAAGAGGAGAAGGGACTAGGATTTCCTCCAAGGGGAAATCCTTCATTGGTAGACTCCATTTTCTCAACCTAAAGACCAACGAGGGAATTTTTGATGTTATTCCGATTAAAATAAATTTTAAACGCTTTGATACAACTTGTTTTTTCAATTTTAAAGAGTTGAGAAAAAACAAAAGATGACTCTAGTCGCCTTCGATTTTTATTGAGTCTGAAGTGACAAGTGCTTAGAGGACCTTTTCCTTTAAGGAGTCTGAAAAGGAGCAAAATGGACTTCTCTGGAGATCTAGGCAGAGGGGATTCCCAAACCAATTGCAAAACTGCAGAATACTTTTTACGGTACGGGAGTCAATCTTCTCGAATGTTGTGTTTAGTGCATTGCGATCGATAGGGCGGCAGACACGACTTCCTAAGGATAAAGGATTCAGCCTATTGTGGTCTCCCAAAATATACTCGACGGTACGTGGGAGCACAAGTCCGTATTGGCACTTGTCGTCTCAAAGTGGAGGAATCACCCAACCAACAATGAAAACAACAGTTACCAGGTTTTACGACGCCGGATACGTCTCTAGCCTAGACCTCTATATGTTGTGCATTAAGTTCCAAAGCGTTGTTAGATTCATTAAATTTATTTTAAGTTGATCTTTCTTAACAATTTTCCTTTCAGGTTCACCGCGTGATGGGTATATAATTCCTAAAATGCAGTCTAAGATGATAAACAAACATTTAATCTTCTTTTGGCAATGAAAATCCTAGCTACTAAGGAAAGAAAGTTAAGAATCTTTCTGCAAAGAGCACAGAGCACACGCTAAATGCACTGTCCTAAATCAAACCAAGCAGTCAAAATGCAAATGCACATGCATGTATTTGTTTTGAGCCTTCTTAATGTATGAATGATGATAAAAAAGCTATGTGAAAATCTGAATTACTTTCAAAGAAACAATACTCAACAAGTTCCTTTTCAAAATGAAGTGAAGGTAAGAGAGACACTTTGCGATTTCGAACTAAAAATTGCTTTTCGACACTTTAAGAACTATTAATTCAAATAATATGCAATAGTAACTGTATAATCAACTATCAAGAACAATGGGATTGTCTTCTAAAACTGAAAACGACAGTTACGACACTTTCAGATCAAGAAACGACAGTTCGACTATGCTACTTTTTTGGAAAAGAGAACTGAAAATGGCGCAAAATACATAAAAAAAAATTACAGCTCTTTGCACTATGGAGGCAGAATAATGTAAGAGAAGGGGGTTTTCACAGAAATACACTGACTACAAACAACAGAACTCCTGAATAGGACTGAAAATAGTGAGGAAAAACCCAAAGTCTGAAGGTAAAGTTAACCTTCCCTGACCATCGCACCTGTCACACTGTGAATTCAGTATGCAGCGCACCTACTGCACTCGGGAAGTGCAATGCATACAAACTACCTTGAAGGTAGGGTTCGATGGAACCAATACAAGACTTTGAACGAGTTTTTACTCGCAATTTGCAATTCAGTTCAGGGATTTAGGCCGAGTAAGTGATGTTCATTATATGTAAAACACAGGGGTGATCTAAAGAGGTTACTAGAGCCACCACTTAGGGCAGTTAGACTGTTTGCAGATCGATTTTTTAATTCATAAACAAAACCCGGAGATAGACTGAACCAACATTGATCTACTTTGCATTCGTATAACAAATGCAGTTCGAAGGCTAGCTGGCTTGGCTTCAGGCTCCGTCTGTAAGTTTATAAAAGAAACAAAGATAGATAGGCTAACAAATAATCTAGTCGCTCCCCAGTGGAGTCGCCATTTTGTTACCGGGAATAGTGTCCACTCAGATACTGCTATTCCCACTAAGACTGGTAGCTATCTTAGAAACAAACAAGTAAAGTCTACTTTCGTTTTCCTTTATGAAAATAGAAGAGAGGGGAACCAAGGAGACCAACCTTAGTCTTGCGCTTGATTTCCTCTCCTTCCTGATAGAGCTTTGCCACTTCTTCTTCATCTGCCCAGCTTCAAAGAACACCTGTGGAATCACAACAACATACTACTATCAAAGAACAAAGATCTATATTCAGAAATAACACAGGACCAGATGTGTGTTAACCATACAAATGCATATATAAACAAGTACACAAGAATATGGAGGAAAACATGAATAGCTTTATTAAGATGAAAAGTAGCAAGAGGATTACAACCATATGTTCTGACCCAACATCATCCTCCAGCTAGAAAGCCCTTATTCACCTCCAGCAAAGCTTCGATCACCCAACACTATTAATGTACACCAAAAAACCAACAACACTTCTCTATAAGATACAAAATTCCAGCCCCTTGGATCTCTGTGATGAGGGATCCATATATAGATGATTATAGGGAGGTGAGTCATCTTCTGGGGTCTTGATTAGTGTCCTCTCTTTGATAGTTCCTACTTCGACTTGGAGAATGATGATCTCTTACTCATCCCTGGTCGAAAACAGAGAGACAAGTGTCAGAGGGGAAGCTTTTGGAAGATTCCATGATCTTCCACCTTGCATTTTGTCTCTGCCATTTGTCCATTCCCTACCATCTCACCCTACAGAGGAGAAATTCAGTATGCATCACACCTTGTACACTGGGAAGGTGATATGCATCACACCCTCTGCACTGGGTTTTCAGTATGGTCTAGTTTTG
Source organism: Pinus taeda (assembly GCA_000404065.3). Taxonomy (NCBI): domain Eukaryota; kingdom Viridiplantae; phylum Streptophyta; class Pinopsida; order Pinales; family Pinaceae; genus Pinus; species Pinus taeda. Next base: position 107,423 of record APFE031667180.1, read on the forward strand.
ACCATTTATGAGAAGTTTTTAGTGGAGAACTTCTGGGAGATGATGTATTCAGCTGACCTTGTTCCTTTAGGCAGTGAAGAAACACTTTTAGGGAGTTAGGAGCCCTCAGTTTATGGACATTTATGATTGGGGTTGAAGTGCCCAAAAATGTCTATAACAGGAGCATGGAGCTCCTCTCACCCTGACTGATGTAAAGTATGTACCAGGTCTGAAGAAGAGTCTTGTGTCCGTTGTTATGCTAGAAGATAAAGGCTATGATGTAGTCTTTAGTAAAGGAATGGTATTCCTAAGGCATATCAACACTGGATAGACCAAGCAAATTGGGATTTGAGTAAAGAATCTCTACAAGCTAAAGGTAGTCGACTATGTTGCATTGAGTTCCAAAGCTAAGATGGTGCAGAGCCACGATGTTGGCGAGCTATGGCATAGAAGATTAGGCCACTTGCACCATGGAGTCTTGAAGATCATGCGGCAGATTTCTATTGAACTTCCCAAGGGAAAACTGGAGTAGATGAATACATGCAAAGGTTGTACCTTGGGTAAGTATGCAAAATATTCCTTTCCGGATCGAGGTAGTAGAGTTGGAGCAATCCTAGAGCGAGTTCACTCAAATGTTTGTGGACCATTCTATATAGCCTCCACTGCTAAACAAAGGCACTATGTTATTTTTATTGATGATTTTTCTCGTAGATGCTGGATCAAGTATATGCAAAGGAAGGATCATACCTTCTTGAGGTTTTGTGAGTTTAAAGCCTTGGCAAAGAAAGAATATGGAAGGAAAATAAAAGCCTTGTATAGCGATAATGGTGGAGAGTATGTATCCCAATAGTTTAAGGCCTTCTCTGCTGCAGAAGGAATTAAACGAGAGTTGACGACACCCCATAACCCACAATAGAATGGGGTGGCCAAAAGGAAGAACAGATAGATTGTGGGAGTAGCTCGAGTGATGTTGCATGACCAAAGCCTACCATTTAATTTGTGGGCTGAGGCATGCAATACAACAATATACTTGCAGAATAGAAGCCTGCACTGTATACTGGGAATGAAGACACCCATGGAAGCCTTTTCCAGGAAGCGATCAGATGTGAGTCACTTTTGAATCTTTGGATCATCAGTTTATTGTCATGTGACCAAAGATGCCCGAGAAGCTAGATCCAACAATTGAGTTGGGAATACTTCTGGGGTACACTGATACACCCCACAACTATCGGGTGTACTTGCCTACCAGTCAGAGGACAAAGGTACGTAGGGATCTGAAGTTCAACGAGTAGAAATCCATGTGAGTATCACTTGAGAGGGAGCTCAAGTTGCATGCAGAGGAGGAACTTTCAGTTCCTAAGGAGGAGGAGCCTCAAATTTATGTGGAGTAGCCACATGCAAAGGATCCAGGAGTGGAGACATCCACTCATGCTGAGACTTCCAGAGATGGGTATAAACACTCAAGGGAAGCTGATAGGTTGATGCTGGATGCACGGGAGAATGTGGGACAACCATATTATCAGCGCAAATAGAGGAGGTCACCCGAGCGGTACACTAGGTACATGACCCTGGTTGGGGAGTGTGTAGAGTCCGAACCTTCTTCATTTAAGGAGGAAGTGAAGAAACCAGTCTGGGTTGATGCAATGGTAGAGGAGTACGACTCTATCATTTAGAATAGTGTGTGAGATGTTGTCCCAAGACCTCAGGGCAAGTCAGTGGTTAGTTCCAGATGGCTTTACAATGTAAAGCAGGAAGCTGATGGCAGTGTTGAGAAAACTAAGGCAAGTTTTGTTGCCCGAGGTTTCTCATGGGTCGAGGGGATCGACTACGATGAGACCTTTGATCCTATAACAAGGTACTCATCTAGCATATCGATGTTAGCACTATCAGCTCCAATGGGTTGGAAGATCGATAAGATGGACATAAAGGCAACATTCCTCAATGGGAATATTGAGGAGGAGGTGTACATTGAGCATCTAGAGGGTTTCGAGACCTTCGATCATGAGTCGCATGTGTGCCAACTCAAGACAAGTTTGTATGGGTTGATGCAAGCACACCGTGCTTGGTACACCAGCATTGACAACTATTTCACTGGGTGGGGCTTCACCAAGAGTGAAGAAGATGCGAACCTTTACCATATCATGGTAGAAGGTAAGCCACTGATCATTGTTCTTTATGTCAATGATCTAATTTTGATAGGTGATGATCAGCTGATCTAGTCTTGCAAGGAGGACCTTGCAAGAGAGTTCAAAATGAAAGACATGGGTCTTATGCACTACTTTCTAGGCATGGAGGTGTGGTAGAAATATGGTGAAGTATCTATGTCTCATGGCAAGTATGCCAATGAGATGCTCAAGCACTTTCACGTGGAGAAGTGCAAACCCATGCAGACTCCTCTAGCTAGGAACTGGAGGAAGGAGGATGCTACTTCAGGTGAGGTAGTAGTTGTTACTTTTTATTAGTAGCTTGTGGGTTCACTTATGTATCAAGTGAACACATGACTAGACTTATGCTTTGCGGTGAGCCAGCTGAGTGAAGCTATGCTTCAACCTACCAAGCTGTTTTGGAAGGAAAAAAAGCATGTGCTAAGATACCTCAAAGGCACATCTCAGTTTGGATTGTGGTACAAATGGATAGAGGGAGTGAAGCTTTAGGGCTTCACAGATGCGGATTGGGCAGCGAGTCCATTAGACTGGAAGAGCACTTCTCGAGGAATCTTCAGCCTTGGTTCAGCTGCAGTTTCATAGTACACCAGGAAACAGAGGTCAGTTGCACTTAGCTCAGTAGAGGCTTAATATATGGCTACTAGTCAGGCTGCATTTGATGCCATTTGGATGTGAAAGATTCTAGTGAGATTTTTTGGTCAGAGGATGGATCCAACCGTGATCTATTGCGATAATCAGAGTTGTATCAAACTCTTTGAGAATCCAGATTTTCATGACAGGTCTTTTCAGTGTCAATCTTTGAAACCTTCCTCCAGTGGTCAAACTTTCTCTTACAAAGTGATTTTAAGGTGTTAAGGTCAAATTTTGTCATTTCAGTGAGTCTTCAAGCAAAATTTGGTCACTACGCATTAGGTCTAGGGTTTGCTTGTACTCCTTCCAAAGTTGTCCAAATGTCGGTCCATGTCACCATTCAACTGAGTGTACCATCATTCAGAGGGTTTTCATTATCATGTCAAGTTCCACTGGGTCATTTTACACCTTGTTCATGCTTCAGTTGCACCTAGTAAGGTCATTTCCCTCTCCTAGGTTTTGAAGGCAATCTCTTGGACGATCAAATCATTGGCAAAATTTGTATCCTGATGTTCATACACCTTCCCCTATCCTTAAAGTACCTTATCAACACTTCCCATCACTGAGATCCCCCAAATTCCTCATTTTCGCACAAACCCTAGTTTCTTGCTACAACTTGGCAATTTTCTAGGTTGGACCTGTATTTTTCCTTTTTGGACCCCTTCCCCTCACTTAATATTTGAACTTTCACTTTCCACTACTTCTTAACATCCCTCCCTACTTCCAAGAATTTTCCAAAGAATTTAGAAGCCACTTATCCCCTTCATTTCGCTTCATTTCGACAAATCTCTTGTGCCACACATCGGGATAGGTTTTACTCCAATGATGTTTCTGAGCAATAAAAGATGAATTTGGGAAAACTGAGAGAGGTTTTTGTCCAAAATAGGCCAAGGAATAAAAATTTCCTTCATGTTTTACACAGGTGTCATGGTTGTAGAGAAATGTCAAAAATACAATCGCCTCGGGAGAATTGATGCACCTCTGAACTGACCTTGGGAAAATCACGTTTCATCCTATCTTGGTTATCCAAATGACTTGTTTGATGAGTAAAAGGATAACCAGACACAAATATCTTTCCAATGAGCTATCATGAGCTAAATTTGGAGTTGAGGAAGACATCCAAAAGTTGACTGCAACAGCTACCTACCTTTAGGAAGCCTCATTTGGCACTTTTTGACCAGTCTTGGGAGATTTGATTTTTGACAGGGAAAATGAACTTGCAATTGAAAACTTATGATTTCATTGGAAAGTAGACTCAAATACCTTTCCAAAGAGCTATCTTGTACCCAATTTGGACACCAGGAAGGCCTCCAAACGTCACATGGAAAAGGGTGCAATGCACATAGAGAGCGCGGCGCACTGGGAGAAAATTTCCAGTGTAAATTTGCATTGGCGCGACGCACATGGGAGGTGCGGCGCACAGGGCTAAAAGGCCTAAAATTCATTGAAATTTCTCCAAATTTCCATCTATTTGTGTGGATTTGCCAAGTAGGGTCAACATCTTAATGTTTCATCCATTTTTGTGCTGAGTGATGGTGGTGTAAGGGTGATAAAGGTTGAAACAAAAATTCATACCCAACACAGAACAATTTGCTGCCAGGGTTTCCGAGCTCACAGTTTTGTCACCAAGGAACTCCTCCCCCATTCTCCCTTGTTGCCTCATTTCCTACCCCCCCACCAAGTTGATCAATCCTACATTGCATTCAAAATCCCAAAACCCTAGCCCTTATTAAAATCTCCTCAGCCCTATATAACTAATCCGAAACCCTAAACCTCATTCCCATATATAAAATCACCCTTCTCTCCCTAATTAAAATTATCCCAATAATTCTCATTCCTCAATATTGTTTCCCCTTCCTAACAATCCCTAATAGTACCTGTTGCATTTGTTTTTTCCCTTTGTGGCAGAAATTGAAATACAACACCAAAAAGAGCAGTTCAAGCACAATTCATACACATCAGTCATCTTGTCTTCAAGGTATTTTGCATAGCAGTCATAACATCTGAGCATTCATCAGACTATGAGGTAGAAACCCAAAGTGACACTCCCTTGGAAGAACAGGCACCCCGGAGGCCTCATAAGAGTGGTAGACATGTTAGAGAGGAACCAACCACCCTTACAGAATTGTAGGCCTACCCTCTTGCTATGTCCTGTTTTCAGTTTCAGTCATGCTATGAGTTTTGTGAAAGGGTTGCAAATGTTCAATTTCACCATGAGTTGGCTCGCCTATTTGTTCTACATTTACATGGTGCTCAAGTTACTTTGGCTGGTGTTACTTTCACACTTACACCGTACTCTATTTCATTAGCCACCAACATTCCTAATATGGGAGAGCCAAATGGAATATGACATATCTTGAGCAGAGGAACAAACAACTTGAGGATCGGCAAGCTGAGATAGAGTTGAAACTGATCAAGGAAAACCGACAACGCATCATGGCAGCACAAGGTAGACCTATGGAGCAAAGAAATGAGGACCAGGAGTATGTGTTAGAGAAAGTGAACATCCACTTAGAGGTTGCTAGACAAGGCGAACAAGGACCATGCCTTGCTGAGACACATGGCTTTGCACTACATGGCGTAGAACAAAGTGTGCAAGGCTCGAATCAGGAATTTGAAGGAAAAATTGAGGAAGGCAATCAAGAGGCAAAAGAGGCAAAGGGAGCTCGATCGAATTCAGATATTGGCCGAAGCCTCTTTGGCCTAGTATAACATTTGATAAGGAACCTCTAGCCCAATTTGGGACAATTTGGGTCACATGGGAATTTTTTGGCACAAACACAGGTTTTTTCTCTCTAAGCGTCGTGCCACTGGTGCGACGCGTAGGATTGGGAGCTCCAAATGAGAAATGGTTTGCATTTTTGGATTTAGCTGGAAAAATCACGACTACTAGCACTCGTGCAAGAAATTTGGGCATGATTTGAGTCTCCAGGAGGTCAAAAACACCCAACAAATGGCCTCACTGCCCCTATTTTGACACACAGGAAGCAGTCTTGGGAGAATGAAGATTTGGAGGGGCAAATGAGCTCCAAATTCAAAAATTCCACTTGGGTTGGAAAGTAGATAGGACAGAATTTCCAACAAGCATACCTGGGCACATTGTGGACTCTTACAAGTGCCTCAAAACTAGCCTCAAATTGGCGTGACACATACAGAAAAGGGCGCGACGCATATAGGAAAAAAGGCCCAAATTGCCTCTGTTTCGTGAAATTTCGCTTCACGACTTTTCATAAGTGGGCCCTCTCATCTACACTTGATTTTTCAACACCCTAGGTGAAAATTAAAGCACTTTCACTCTAAATGGGCATCTATCTAAGTGGCAAAGGAAGGCAAAGGGTCACCCAAGCCATTTTCCATGTTTGTGGTGCTGCACCTGTAGCTGATGTTTGGCTCTCCACCTTCATTTTGTAATGATTCGAGTAACTCCCCAACCCTTGGGCATTCTATCTCTTCATGGCACATTCTATATATTGTATGCAAACCATTTGCAAAGGGTTGGTTGGCTTGTAACTTCTGGGAGACTGTGGGAAACAAACTCTGTATCTGCATTGTATATTTTTTACAGAGGATTAATAAAAGGCAATGGCTCTGTTTCATGAGATTCATGCGGTTGTGAGTGTAGCAAATGTGTTTCTTATGTTTCATATGTATCTTGTTATGTTTCATAGTTCATTTCATATTCGTTTCCAGTGAAATTTTCTAAGTTAGCTAAGGTAGAATTCAATTTTATTGCTCTACCTGTGGGAAAATTGCATGTCCAGTGTTCATTCTTCTATTGAAAAGGATTCATGTTGTCCATGCCCTTTTCACCCTCTTAATCAATCTCTCCATTCCGCACTATCTTAAACTGAATTTCTAGGCTTTCCACCTATCTTGCCTCACAAAGTAATCCGTGCCTTTGTATTAAGTTCTCTGTTCATTGAGGTCCATTGGTCCCATACCATCCCAAAAACACAATCATTCATAAAAATTATTTCTTGTATCCATATTCACTTACTAGCCTAAGATAAATATTTCGCTATAAGTCATCTCAGGTAATTTTGTTTATCTATTCACTGAGCGTGACTCGAAGAGAGCCCTCTCCTGTTCTGGTAGGGCTAGCTACTAGACTGAGCGTGGTTTGTGGTTACCCTAAATTTTTCCTTCTTTCAGCCTAAGGCAGATTTAGGTGCTAACATAGTGGTGACTCCACTGGGGAAAAATTGTTTGCTTGTAGATTGTCTTTCCCGAGGACATATCTCAAGTTTAGATCACATGGTTGATGGTGAACAATGATTAGACATAAGAAGATGGCTGAAATCATTCACTTGGCGAATCCTTTCACTGAAGAATCCAGCAACTGGTGCTTCATGGTGACTCCACTGCAGAGGGATCAATAGCTTTGAGATTTTTTAAAATGGAGCAGATTGCAAGAAGATACGCTCCCATGAGCTGAGATCGCATTCTAGGCTTTCCAAATAAAATTCTGAAGGTAGATTGGTCAAGGAATCGGCCTACGTTTAAGGATGATTGTAAGAAGGATGTTGCTTTACATCTAGTTCAATTTCACATGCATATTCGCAAGTTGAAGGTTGATTTTCCTGAAGATTGCTTAATGAAGATATTCCTGGCCACTCTAGAAGGTGAACCCCAATATTGGTATGAAAGTTTGCCACCTGCTTGTCTTTACTGTTTAAAGGATTTTCATGCCCTGTTCATTGAAAGATATAAAGACTCTTATCCATCATTGAATCTAGTTCATGACTGTTGCAAACATGCCTCTACTTTTATTGAAAGCCTTGAAAAATACAATGAGGATGATAATTTTATGGATGATGAGATCATGGAAGCCTTGTACGAGAATCCATTTCAGCAACATGAAGAGAAACTAGAGGAGTCCCATCAAGATGCTCAGGAAACTTTGTAGCAGAATCAAGATCTTTGTACGGCGGAAAATGAACGAATTTTGCATCTTGACAGTCAACATGAATTACATGAAATGGATTAGCAATATGAGGAAAAGTTGTATACACCTTCACCTGAAATTAATGAAGACAATCACTGTTTGAGCAAAAGGAAACAAAAGGACTTATCTCCTTTGTCTGAAGACGAGATAGATCAACTCTTGCACGGTCATGTTCCAGCGCAAGCTAAAGTGGATTTGCAGTGCACACATGGTCAACAAAGTGCTGGTGAAACTTCTCCCTCTTTTGAAAAGGATGACAGTCCGGTGAACAGCTTTATAGATCAGCAGGTTGAAGATTTCCATATGGCTGAAAGTGATGAAAGAAAAAGTGTCGTTTCAGATTTGTCCATAGAAGAAGACAGCATGTATAGAAATCAAGTTTCAAATTCAGAATGTGATAATGTTAAGACAACCATTTCAAATGTAGATTCAGATTGTGATGACCAAGAAAACGTTGTACTAAATCCCATGAAAGAGAACTCCGTTTCTGAAATCATCTGGAATGAGGAAGACAGAGTTTTGGATCCAAATGTTCTCATGTCAGTAGAACACAGTCTTCATGAAGAGGTAATCCAGTTATCTCATGAACAGCAAGATGTGATCGTTGCTCAAGCAAGTAAAAAGGTTCCTCTAGATGAATTTATGGTAGATGATAGAAATGTTAGTGTTAGGTTTCAAAAAACATCTGAAGTTGCTTTTCTCATGATTGATAAATGTGATGAATGTAATGAGAATCTGGCTGTCATATCGTATGAAGATGATCAAAACTATATTCAAACTTCAGCACACCAGACCATTCAGGATTCCCTTTCGGATTCTTCCTCACATATCTCATGTTTTGAAATGTTTTTTGAAGAGGAAATCTTCTCATCCACTTGTTCAGAAATTTTTGAGGACTAGGACCGTACTTTTTCTGAAGTACATTATGAAGGAAGATCAGAATCAAAGGAGAAAGACATCTTGTTTCCTTAGTAGGAGGGAAATCTTCACATTTTTCATGATCCAATGGCAAATCTATTCCAGCCAGCAGTGAAGGTGATTATTGCAGTATTTGGTGATGAAGGAGATCAGGGTCAATTAGCTTTTTGGATGCCCAATTACAAGTATATACTGTTGACCTGGAGATCTAATCAGGAGAATCAATCAAGAAGGCATCTGCTTGATTGGTTACATTGGCATTTTGATATAGTTTGATCGTATATTGCCTTGTAAGAAACACAGGTGGCCATGTACTGCCACCAAGCTTTAAGTTTTAAGTTCAGGTCTTGGTATTTTGAGTTGGTTCGCTAGAGTTAAGTTTCTCAGTCATTTTAGTTCGCATTGAGTCAGTTTCAGTCAAGTTTCAATCAATAAATTGAGTCATTTTGGTTTGTCGGAATAATGGACTCCATAGCCCAATGGACGAAGGCACTGTCTAGCTCTTCCAGAGATCTGCTATTCTTGGCACCTCCAAGGAGCTACCATCCCCCACTGGAGACAATGTTAGTGTCAGCCTTTGCAGCCTTCCTCCAGTGAGAAAACTTGCTCTTACAAAGTGATTTTAAGGTGTTAAGGTCAAATTTTGTCATTTCAGTGAGTCTTCAAGCAAAATTTGGTCACTAGGCATTAGGTCTAGGGTTTGCTTGTACTCCTTCCAAAGTTGTCCAAATGTCAGTCCATGTCACCATTCAACTGAGTGTACCATCATTCAGAGGGATTTCATTATCATGTCAAGTTCCACTGGGTCATTTTACACCTTGTTCATGCTTCAGTTGCACCTAGGTAATGTCATTTCCCTCTCCTAGGGTTTTGAAGGCAATTTCTCTTGGACAGTCAAATCATCGGAAAAACTTGTATCATGATGTTAATACACCTTCCCCTATTCTTAAAGTACCTTATCAAACACTTCCCATCACTGAGATCCCCCAAATTCCTCATTTTCGCACAAACCCTAGTTTCTTGCTACAACCTGGCAATTTTCTAGGTTGGACCTGTGTTTTTCCTTTTTGGACCCCTTCCCCTCTCTCAATATTTTAAATTACACTTTCCCCTACTTCTTAACATCCCTCCATACTTCCACGAATTTTCCCAAGAATTTAGAAGCCACTTATCCCCTTCATTTCACTTCATTTCGACAAATCTCTTGTGCCACACATCAGGATAGGTTTTACTCCAATGATGTTTCTGAGCAATAAAAGATGAATTTGGGAAAACTGAGAGAGGTTTTTGTCCAAAACAGGCTAATTAAGAAAACCCTCCTTCACTTTTTACACAAGTGTCATGGTTTTAGAGAAATGTCAAAACTACAATCGCCTTGGGAGAATTGATGCACCTCTGAAGTGACCCTGGGAAACTCAAGTTGTATCATAGCCTGGTTGGTCAAATGACTTTTGTGATGCATAAAATAATCACTAGACACAAAGATATTTCTAATGAGCTATCATGAGCTAAGTTTGGAGTTGAGGAAAGCATCCAAAAGTTGACTGCGACAACACCCTCCCTTTAGGAAGCCTCATTTGGCACGTTTTTACCAGTCTTGGGAGATTTGATTTTTGGTAGGGAAAATGAACTCCAAATTGAAAAATTTTGGTTGTGTTGGAAATTAAACTCAAATACCTTTCCAACCAGCTATCCTGTGCCCAATTTAGACATCTAGAAGGCCTCAAAAAATCACCTGGAAAAGGGCGCGACGCACATAGAGAGCGTGGCGCACTGGGAGAAAATTTCCAGTGTAAATTTACACTGGTGCGGTGCACATGGGAGGTGCGGCGCACAGGGCTAAAAGGCCTGAAATTTATTGAAATTTCTCCAAATTGCCATTTATTTGCATGGATTTGCCAAGTAGGGTCAACATCTTAATGTTTCATCCATTTTTGTGCTGAGTGATGGTGGTGTAAGGGTGATAAAGGTTGAAACAAAAATTCATACCCAACACAAACAAATTTGCTGCCAGGGTTTCCGAGCTCACAGTTTTGTCACCAAGCACTCTCCTCCTTCCCCATTCTCCTTTGTTGCCTCATTTCCTACCCCCCCACCAAGTTTATCAATCCTACATTACATTCAACATCCCAAAAACCTAGCCCTTATTAAAATCTCCTCAACCCTATATAACTAATCCGAAACGCTAAACCTTATTCCCATATATAAAATCCCCCTCCTCTCCATAATTAAAATTATCCCAAAAATTCTCATTCCTCAATATTGTTTCCCATTCCTAACAATCCGTAACAGTCCCTGTTGCATTTATTTTTTCCCTTGGTGGCAGAAATTGAAATACAACACCAAAAAGAGCAGTTCAAGCACAATTCATAAGCAGCAGTCATCTTGTCTTCAGGGTATTTTGCATAGTAGTCATAGAATCTGGGCATTCATTGGACTATGAGGTAGAAACCCAAAGTGTCTCTCCCTTGGAAGAACAAGCACCCCGGAGGCCTCATAAGAGTGGCAGACATGTTAGAGAGGAACCGACCACCCTTACAGAATTGCAGGCCTGCCCTCTTGCTATGTCCTGTTTTCAGTTTTAGTCATGCTATGAGTTTTGTGAAAGGGTTGCAAATGTTCAATTTCACCATGAGTTGGATCGCCTATTTGTTCTACATTTGCATGGTGCTCAAGTTACTTTGGCTGGTGTTACGTTCACACTTACATCGGACTCTATTTCATTAGCTACCGGCATGCCTAATATGGGAGAGCCAAATGGAATATGACATACCTGGAGGAGAGGAACAAACAACTTGAGGTTCGGCAAGCTGAGATAGAGTTGCAACTGATCAAGGAAAAACGACAACGCATCATGACAACACAAGGTAGACCTATGGAGCAAAGAAATGAGGACCAGGAGTATGTTTTAGAGAAAGTGAACATCCACTTAAAGGCTGCTGGACAAGGCTGACAAGGACCATGCCTTTCTGAGACACATGGCTTTCCACTACATGGCGCGTAACAAAGTGTGCAAGGCCCGAATCAGGAATTTGAAGGCGAAATTGAGGAAGGCAATCAAGAAGAAAAAGAGGCAAAGGGAGCTTGATCGACTTTAGATATTGGCCAAAGCCTCTTTGGCCCAGTATAAAATTTGATAAGGAACCTCCAGCCCAAATTTCAAGAAATCTGGGACAATTTTGGTCACATGGGAATTTTTTGGCACAAACACAGGTTTTTTCTCTATATGCGCCGCGCCATCGGTGCAACGCGTAGGATTGGGAGCTCCAAATGGGAAATGGTTTGCATTTTTGGATTCAGCAAGAAAAATCACGACTACTAGCACTTGGGAAAGAAATTTGGGCATGATTTGAGTCTCTAGGAGGTCAAAAACACCCAAAAAATGGCCTCACTGCCCCTATTTTGACACACAGGAAGAAGTCTTGGGAGAATGAAGATTTGGAGCGGAAAATGAGCTCCAAATTCAACAATTCCACTTGGGTTGGAAAGTAGACAGGACAGGCTTTCCAACAAGCATACTTGGGTACATTTTGGACTCCTGCAAGTGCCTCAAAACTGGCCTCAAAGTGGCGCGACGCATACAGAAAAGGGCATGGCGCATATAGGAAAAAAGGCCCAAATTGCCTCTGTTTCGCGAAATTTCGCTTCACGACTTTTCATGAGTGGGCCCTCTCATCTACACTTGATTTTTTGACACCATAGGTTCCTATTAAAGCACTTTCACTCCAGATGGGCATCTTCCAAGTGGCAAAGTAAGGCAAAGGGTCACCCAAGCCATTTGTCATGTTTGTGGCACTGCACCTGTAGCTGATGTTTGGCTCTCCACCTTCATTTTGTAATGATTCGAGTAACTCTTCAACCATTGGGCGTTCTATCTCTTCATGGCACATTCTATATATTGTATGAAAACCATTTGCAAAGGGTTGGTTGGCTTGTAACTTCTGGGAGACAGTGGGAAAGAAACTCTGTTTCTGCATTGTATATTTTTTACAGAGGATTAATAAAAGGAAGTGGTTCTATTTCATGAGATTCATGTGGTTGTGAGTGTAGCAAATGTGTCTCTTATGTTTCATATGTATCTTGTTATATTTCATAGTTCATTTCATATTCGTTTCCAGTGAAATTTTCTAAGTTAGCTAAGGTAGAATTCAATTTTATTGCTCTACCTGTGGGAAAATTTCATGTTCAGTGTTCATTCTTCTGTTGAAAAGGATTCATGTTGTCCATGCCCTTTTCACCCTCTTAATCAATCTCTCCATTCCGCACTATCTTAAACTGAATTGCTAGGCTTTCTGCTTATCTTGCCTCATGAAGTAATCCATGCCTTTGTATTAAGTTCTATGTTCATTGAGGTCCATTGGTCCCATACCATCCCATAAACACAGTCATTCATAAAAATCATTTCTTGTATCCATATTCACTTACTAGCCTAAGATAAATATTTCGCCGTAAGTCATCTTGGGTCATTTTGTTTATCTATTCACTGAGCTTGACTCAGAGAGAGCCCTCTCCTATTCTGGTAGGGCTAGCTACCAGATTGAGCGTAGTTTTTGGTTACCCTAAATTTTGCCTTCTTTCAGCCTAAGGCGGATTTAGGTGCTAACATAGTGGCGACTCCACTGGGGAAAATGGTTTGCTTGTACATTGTCTTACCCCAGGACATGTCTCAAGTTCAGATCTGATGGTTGATGGTGAACAACGATCAGACATAAGAAGACAGATAAAATAATTCACCTGGCGACTCCTTTTGATGAAGAATCTAGCAAGTGGTGCTTCATGGTGACTCCACTGCAGAGGGATCAATAGATTTGAGATTTTTTAAAATGGAGCGGATTGCAAGAAGATATGCTCCTATGAGCAGAGATCACATTCCAGGCTTTCCAAATAAAATTTCGAAGGTAGATTGGTCAAGGAATCTGCCTACGTTTAAAGATGATGGTAAGAAGGATGCTCTTTACATCTAGTTCGATTTCACATGCATATTCACAAGTTGAAGGTTGATTTTCCTGAATATTTCTTAATGAAGATATTCCTGGCCACTCTAGAAGGTGAAGCCCAATGTTGGTATGAAAGTTTGCCGCCTGCTTATATTTACTGTTTAAAGGATTTTCATGCCCTGTTCATTGAAAGATATAAAGACTCTTATCCATCATTGAATCTAGTTCATGACTGTTGGAAACATGCCTCTACTTTTATTGAAAGCCTTGAAAAATAAAATGAGGATGATAATTTTATGGATGATGAGATCATGGAAGCCTTGTACGAGAATCCATTTCAGCAACATGAAGAGAAACTAGAGGAGTCCCATCAAGATGCTCAGGAAACTTTGCAGCAGAATCAAGATCTTTGTACGGTGGAAAATGAAGGAATTTTGCATCTTGACAGTCAACATGAATTACATGAAATGGATCAGCAGTATGAGGAAAAGTTGTATACACCTTCACTTGAAATTAATGAAGACAATCACTGTTTGAGCAAAAGGAAACAAAAGATCTTATCTCCTTTGTCTGAAGACGAGATAGATCAACTCTTGCACGGTCATGTTCCAGCTCAAGCTAAAGCGGATTTGCAGTGCACACATGGTCAACAAAGTGTTGGTAAAGCTTCTCCCTCTTTTGAAAAGGATGATAGTTTAGTGAAAAACTTTATAGATCAACAGGTTGAAGATTTCCATATGGCTGAAAGCGATGAAAGAAAAAGTGTCGTTTTAGATTTGTCCATAGAAGAAGACAAAATGCAGAGAAATCAAGTTTCAAATTCAGAATGTGATAATGTTAAGACAACCATTTCAAATGTAGATTCAGATTGTGATGTCAAAGAAAACCTTGTACTAAGTCCCATGAAAGAGAACTCTGTTGCTGAAATCATCTGGGATGAGGAAGACAGAGTTTTGTATCCGAATGTTCTCATGTCAGCAAAACACAGTCTTCATGAAGAGGTAATCCAGTCAGCTCATGAACAACAAGATGAGATCGTTGCTCAAGAAGTAAAAAGGTTCCTCTAGATGAATTTATGGTAGATGATAGAAATGTTAGTGTTAGGTTTCAAAAACCATCTGAAGTTACTTTTCTCATGATTGATAAATGTGATGAATGTAATGAGAATCTGGCTATCATATCGTATGAAGATGATCAAAACTATATTCAGACTTCAGCACACCTGACCATTCAGGATTCCCTTTCGGATTCTTCCTCACATATCTCATGTTTTGAAATGTTTTTTGAAGAGGAAATCTGCTCATCCACTTGTTCAGAAATTTTTGAGGACTAGGACCATACTTTTTCTAAAGTACATTATGAAGGAAGATCAGAATCAAAGGAGAAAGACATATTGTTTCCTCAGCAGGAGGTAAATCTTCACGTTTTTCATGATCCAATGGAAAATCTGTTGCAGCCAGCAGTGAAGGTGATTATTGCATTATTCGGTGATGAAGGAGATCAGGGTCAATTAGCTTTTTGGATGCCCAGTTACAAGTATCTACTATTGACCTGGAGATCTAATCAGGAGAATCAATCAAGAAGGCATCTGCTTGATTGGTTACATTGGCATTTTGATATAGTTTGATCGTATATTGCCTTGTAAGAAACACAGGTGGCCATGTACTGCCGCCAAGCTTTAAGTTTTAAGTTTAGGTCTTGGTATTTTGAGTTCATTTGCTAGAGTTAAGTTTTTTAGTCATTTTAGTTTGCATTGAGTCAGTTTGAGTCAAGTTTCAGTCAATAAATTGAGTCATGTTGCTTTGTCGGAATAATGGACTCCATAGCCCAACAGACGAAGGCACTGTCTAGCTCTTCCATAGATCTGCTATTCTTGGCACCTCCAAGGAGCTACCATCCCCCATTGGAGCCAATGTTAGTGTCAGTCTTTGCAGCCTTCCTCCAGTGATCAAACTTGCTCTTACAAAGTGATTTTAAGGTGTTAAGGTCAAATTTTGTCATTATAGTGAGTTTTCAAGCAAAATTTGGTCACTAGGCATTAGGTCTAGGGTTTTCTTGTACTCCTTCCAAAGTTGTCCAAATGTCGGTCCATGTCACCATTCAGCTGAGTGTACCATCATTCAAAGGGTTTTCATCATCATGTCAAGTTCCATTGGGTCATTT
>APFE031667182.1:2137-15277 GCA_000404065.3 Pinus taeda
TGTAGCGAGCCTCCTGATTTGCATTTATTTCCTTCCTTTTCCTTCGCATCGTGGTTGCCGCAGGCGGTCGAGTGATCGAGGTCCACTGTTGCTGCTATTCGGGTGGACTGCTAGGTGGCCTTGGTGCGCGGCGGGGAGGGCCGTGGGGCATTTCTAAGAGAGGTTGTGGGCTCGGTTGGTCTTGTTTTGTTTCCTTCCGTTTCCTTTGCATTAAGGCTGCTGCAGGCGATCATGCGATCGAGGTCCATCGTTGCTGCTGTCTAGGTGGACTCCTAGGTGGCCTCCGTGCAAGGAGGGGAGGGTTGGGGGCATGTGTTGTTTCAATTGTGTATGCGCTTGTGGTCCAATGGGGAGGAGGCTTGCTACATCGATGGTGGGGGCTATCTGGAAGAATTATTTCGAGGTGGAACGCTTTGACCTACCTCCTTTGCATGGAGGTGGCCGTAGGGGAAAATTATTCATCGTCCGGTCGGTAAAGCTGTGGGAAATCTCCTAGGTTGCCTGTACGTAGGGTGCGTGGGGTGCGGGGCTGCCTGATCCCTCCTCTTGTTTGGATATGTTCTTGTATTGTGTAGCGAGCCTCCTGATTTGCATTTATTTCCTTCCTTTTCCTTCGCATCGTGGTTGCCGCAGGCATTCGAGTGATCGAGGTGCACCATTGCTGCTGTCCGGGTGGACTCCTAGGTGGCCTCAGTGCGCGGCGGGGAGGGTCGCGGGCCATTTCTAAGAGAGGTTGTGGGCTCGGTTGATCTTGTTTTGTTTCCTTCCATTTCCTTTGTGTTGAGGCTACCGCAGGCGATCATGCGATTGAGGTCCATCGTTGCTGCTGTCCGGGTGGACTCCTAGGTGGCCGCCGTGCGGGGAGGGGAGGGTTGGGGCATGTGTTGTTTCAATTGTGTATGCGCTCATGGTCCAATGGGGAGGAGGCTTGCTACATCGATGGTGGGGGCTATCTGGAAGAAGGATTTCAAGGTGGAATGCTTCGACCTCCCTCCTTTGCGTGGAGGTGGCCGTAGGGGAAAGTTATTCATCGTCCGGTTAGTAAAGTTGTTGGAATCTCCTAGGTTGCCTTTACATAGGGTACGTGGGGTGCAGGGCTGCCCGATCCCTCCTCTTGTTTGGATATGTTCTTTTATTGTGTAGCGAGCCTCCAAATTTTCATTTATTTCCTTCCTTTGCCTTCGCATCGTGGTTGCCGTAGGCGGTCGAGTGATCGAGGTCCACCGTTGTTGCTGTCCGGGTGGACTCCTAGGTGGCCTCAGTGCGTGGCCTGGAGGGTCAGGGGGCATTTCTAAGAGAGGTTGTGGGCTTGGTTGGTCTTGTTGTTTTATTTCCTTCCGTTTCCTTTGCATTGAGGCTGCCACAGGCGATCATGTGATCGAGGTCCATCGTTGCTGTTGTCCGGGTGGACTCCTAAGTGGCTTCGCTACGCGGCGCGGAGGCTTTTGGAGGCATTCATTTCTAGGGGAGTGGGTGAGTGATACCTCATTTTCTTGTCGGTCGGGGGCACGGTTGCAAACTCTGGAGTGGCCTTGGTGCATTGTAGCTCGGCAGGTCTACCCATTTGTTCACCATGTCCTGGGCATGTTACCTGTGCTTCCTTCTTGGGATGCAAGAGTTGCAAGGCATAAAAGTCTTAGATGATATTTTCACATCTCTCTGAATCGATGGGTGTTCAGGTTGGCTCTTGGTAAGAGAGCACCCGAAATTCCCTTTGAAGTGGGAGGGAGGTACCTGGTTGATCCTGCCAGTAGTCATATGCTTGTCTCAAAGATTAAGCCATGCATGTCTAAGTATGAACTAATTCAGACTGTGAAACTGCAGATGGCTAATTAAATCAGTTATAGTTTTTTTGATGGTACCAGACTACTCGGATAACCATAGTAATTCTAGAGCTAATACGTGGGAGCCTTGTCGCTTCGTTTCGGTGAGTCGTTTGAGGGCGTGCGTGTGAACTTGTTTGGGCGGGTCGTTCGGGCGGGTTGGGCGAGGGCGTGCGTGTGAACTCGTTCGGGCGGGTCGGGCGAGGGCGTCCGTGTGAACTCGTTCAGGTGGGTCATTCGGGCGAGGGCATCTGTGTGAACTCGTTTAGGTGGGTCAGGCGAGGGCGCACCCAGGAGAACAAGCCCGTATCAAAAAATGCTAAGTTGTGACCCGAGGATGGCATTGTGCACATTCGTGCAGCTCATTTGGCCGATTCTCCCTTGTCCTTTCGTTTCGGTGAGTCGTTTGAGGGTGTGTGTGTGAACTTGTATGGGCGGGTGAACTCGTTCAGGTGGGTCATTCGTGCGTGTGAACTCGTTTAGGCAGATCGTTCGGGTGAACTCGTTCAGGCGGGTCGAGAGAGGGCGCACGCGGGTGAACAAACCTGTATCAAAAAATGCTAAGTTGTGACCTGAGGTTGGCTTTGTGCACGTTCGTGCAACTTGTTTGCCCAACTCTCCCTTGTCCCTTCATTTCGGTGAGTCATTTGAGGGCGTGCGTGTGAAATCGTTCGGGCGGGTCATTCGGGTGAACTCGTTCAGGCGGGTCGGGCGAGGGCGCACCCAGGCGAATGAGCCCGTATCAAAAAATGCTAAGTTGTGACCCGAGGTTGGCTTTGTGCACGTTCGTGCAGCTCGTTTACCCGGCTCTCCCTTGTCCCTTCGTTTCGGTGAGTTGTTTGATGGCATGCATGTGAACTCGTTCAGGTGGGTCATTCAGGTGGGTTGTTCAGGGGAACTCCTTCAGGCGGGTCGGGTGAGGGCGCACGCGGGCGAACAAGCCCGTATAAAAAAATGCTAAGTTGTGACTCGAGGATGGCTTTGTGCACGTTTGTGCAGCTCGCTTGCCCAGCTCTCCCTTGTCCCTTCATTTCGGTGAGTCATTTGAGGGCATGCGTGTGAACTCGTTCGGGCGGGTCATTCGGGTGAACTCGTTCAGGCGGGTCGGGCGAGGGTGCACCTGGGCGAACGAGCCCGTATTAAAAAATGCTATTGTGACCCGAGGTTGGCTTTGTGCACGTTCGTGCAGCTCATTTTCCCGACTCTCCCTTGTCCCTTCCTTTTGGTGAGTCGTTTGAGGGCGTGTGTTACACAGTAATTTGTCACCATTGGTCACCGTCCCTGTTACCCCTATTTTCGTACATTGGAGGATACATTCCGGGACCTGTGAGCAGTGACATAGCCTAAAAACACTTGCATTATGTTCCCCTGAGTATGTACTTCATGTTCCCTGAAGACACCTTCTACAAATTATCCCTGAAAAGTGCCCTTTTTCCATTGGTGCAGGTACACAGTGTCTTATCCGTGCCAATCACTGAGATCCTCAAAAAGGGGCGCGTCCATTGGTGCTCTGTCCTAGAACAACACTCGCGCCAACTAAGTTTGGTAATGATTTTTGGCAAATGCGCACCCATATGATTTTTCCTTTCAGATCATGAAGTCTTTTGAGGGAAAAAATCCATCTGATAGAGGTCGAGAGTCATCATCTATCCTTGACATCTATCCTCAGTAGCTTTTCAGAGATAATGTCGATCCATAATGGGCATCCTGGTGCATTGAATCTTCCTCCCTTCTCCATTTATAAAAGTCTGTCCTCATGCATTAGACAAGCTAGTTCTGGAGTTCTAAGAGAGTTTTGGAGTTCTAGGAGTTCTAGAGTTCTAGGAGGTCTGGAGTAATTCTAGTTGTGATTATGCTTGTCTGGAGTGATAGTAAGAGTCTTGAAGCATAGGGAGGTTATGCTGTCGGAATCCTGAGAGAGAGAAGATCTATTGCAAGGCATACATAGCTGCTCGCCCAGCCAGAGAATAGGTTCAACGTCAGAACCTTGGTTGTATCTTTCTCTACCTATCATTCATTAATAGATGACTACTGTTATGGTTCCATTCTCATTTGTCTTATAATGGTTAATGTGAATTACATCCTTTCTAAATGATGTATAGTTGCTTTTACTAGATTTTACGCTTGTGTTTGTCTTCTCTTTGCTTGTGTAGGTGTCCGTCCACGAGGATAGTGGAGGATTGTGACCGGCTGGAGCGAAGGAGCGAGAGCAGCATCTCTTCATCAAACATAGCGCTGGAATCCAAGTAGGTGTTCATTACCCACTTTGTAATTGCAACTAGGAACTTGCAGAGTAGCATTGATTGATTGTTGCTAGACCCGTTCTGGGCTAGTGGGATCGCCTCTGTCCGCAGAGGGGATTTACCTGTTCAACAATTTGGCGACTCCACTGGGGATTTTAGCTTGTTGTTTGATTTTTAAACTTTAGACGGAGCCTGAAGCATGGCCAGATAGCCTTCGAAACACTATTGCTTTGCATTAGTGAAGTAGATCAAAGCCACTTCAGTCAATCTCCGGTTTGGTTTACGGACTGAACAATTTGGAGTTTGTCTTGCATGTTAGTTTTCTCTTGCTTGCCTCAGTTAATGAGCTTTCTAGGTCAGCAAACGTGGTTGGCGCATTTTTTCTTTTGACAGTCGCACCAGTTGGCTTGTTTTTTCCTTTCACAGTCGCGCCAATTCCTGAATAGCGCAAGTTGCAGATTCACAGTTGCGCCAGCTCTGTGAATTTTGCTAGTTTGTTAGTTGAAAGCTCCTTAAACTCGGATTTTTGTTTTTCTATATCTTTTGCAGCTTCTGGAAGTGTGTTAGACCTTTTTGTGACTGGTTATTACTTTTATCCTTCAGTTGTTTGCTTATTTCTATCGATTTTGTATCCTAGCCCTAGAACATCTAGTGGCTTTGCATGTCGAGCCTTCTGTGGGAAGTTGTGGTTTGATAATCCAGTCAAATTTTTGGTTGTTTTCCATACTCATCTAGTGGTTGTGAAAATTTGGTATTCTATGCTTCGAGTGATTCACTTCTAGCTTGTTTGGAAATCTCACCCAGTTTTCTTGATTTACACTTGATTGGTTCTTAGATTACATTAGAATCATCTTGTGTTTGAGAATTCTCTTGCATAGATCACATTTGCATAATTAGAATTCTCATTTGTGCATAGATTACGTTTGCACACTTTTCAAGTGAATTGCGATTGCCTTCCTCCTTTGAATTCCTTTTTGTCTCGGTGAGCTTAGATCACATAGCTGATTAACCTTTGTTTTCCTTTGATTTGGGAAACTGATTTTTGGTGTCTTGGGAACTTTCTTGTGTTTTCATCGAGCGATTTTATTCCTTTTTCTTGGGGTAGCTATCTCTCAAAATCATTTTAAGTGCTTTGTGCCATTGAAAAGAAAATTAAACTAGTATCTTTTGCATTTAATAGTTAAAAGGAAAATAACATTTCGTTGGTTTGTGTTTTCAAAAGAAAAGTTTCCTTTCCTTACCATTAGTTGCTTTAGGTTGTTTGATTTCTTGAGTTCGTTTTGTTTGATTGAAAAATTCCTAACCTTCTCATAGTTAGAATTCATCCAACGAAATGATGTTCTTTGGCATGTAGTTTGCATCTAAGTATTTCTGAGAGATCATACGGTAGGACCTGAAATCAAAACTTAATTCAAGATCAACCGTAAAATAAACCAAATTTATCTAAAAACACATTGGAACTTAACGCAAATATCTAGAGGTCTAGGCTAGAGACGTGCTCCGGCATCGTTAAACCTAGTCACTCTTATTTTCGCATTAAGGTTGGGTGATTCCTCCTGGTGTGATTCAATTGTGGTCTAGCACGGATTTGGGCTCCCACGTACTGTCGCATATATATGGGGAGACTCCACTAGGTTCGAATCCTTTATCCATAGGAAGCCGAGTCTGCCGCCTTGTGAACCGTAACGCACCGAACACAACATTCGGGAAGACTGACTACAGTGCAGAAAGTCCTTGGTTCTCATATGATTGCCAAGGTGTATAAGCAGTTTTACGGATTGCTTAGTAAACCTTTTTCTCAGAATCTCTAGAGCAGTCACTTTTGATCCTTTTCGGACTCTCTAAAAGAAAATTTGTAAGTGAGCATCTTGTCACTTCATGCTCATTAAAAATTTGAAGGAGACTAGAGTCATCTTTTCGTCCTTTTCTTGACGCTCGAAACATGAAAAGGTCAAGTTCAGTTCCTGTGTCTTAAAAATTTATTTGGCCTCGATAACATTACCTGGTTAGATCTTGTGTGCCTTAGCTTGAGTAGGTTTCTTTTGCTATGGAAACTTTTCCAGGGTTCACCAACCCAAGTTCCCCTCCTGACGGGAACCCTAGTCATTTCCCTCCTCTTGGGAATGTTGGTGCTCCTTATATGGCGACGTTATCCCTTCCAGGGTTAACTGTTGGGTTGCCTGTTTGGTTGTTTTCAACCTCCTTGGTCCCTACCGTGTCGACTGATACTCCATCAGTCCCTCCACCTGAACAACATCATGTTGAACCTAAGGTGGACCTCTCCCCTTTGATGCCTACCTCTACGTTTTCTTCTTGTACTTCGCCTGGTGAAAGTCTCGATTCGAATAACCAGGTGGCTAAGAAGAAGAATAAGAAGAGCAAGAAGAAGAAGTCTCCTAAGGGAGAGACTACAAGCACAACCGTTACTCCCTCAAGTACACCTGAAGTCGGGCCTCCTTCTGCTCCCCCGCGGAAGGTTAAGTTTCCTTGTCGATTATGCAAGGAGGACCATCTTCTTCATGATTTCCCTGGCATTCCCAGGGTACTCGAAATATGGTCTCGCAATCCGGCCCACCCCTCATCGTCCACTGAAGCTCACGGCGACGTTACCTCATAAGTTGGGAATGGCAAGGGAAAAGAAAAGATTCGAATCCTCTGCAGACTTTGTGAAGGCAATCATCCCCTTCACCTTTGTCCACTCATGGATAAAGCCTCCACTTTTTTGGAAAGTCTCCCAACTCCCTCGTCCCAACTCCCCGTTGGATATCAACGTCTTTCTGCAGCTGCAGATCATTTGCCTCCCAATAATGAGATTGGTTCACATTCTTCTCTTGTCCAGGCCCCTCTTCCCGAACCTAGCTGTGCCCAGCCTGTTCCAGACCAACCATTGGTCGGAAAGAGTGTCGACCGGAGCTCACCTCCTATCGACCACTCTGTTTCGGAAGAGAAAACTTCCCATGTTCTTCTCGTCTCACTAGATTCTCCTGAGCTTGATAATGGTTTTCCCATCCCAGCCTCTCTAGAGAATTTTGATTCGGTCCCTTCCGAGCAGGGGGGCAACCATATGGTTCCCCCACCAAGTAGTTCGGTCGTTTCCTTCGATTGGAGTTGCTTGACTACCCCTCCCCTTCCATCCCATGTGCCTTTCTGGGTCACTCCCTATGCCTCCCATATGGCGCTGCCTGGAACTGTGTTAGATGAAGGAGCATCGGTTAGTCTTATGCCCGTTACTACTTGGCAGGCTTTGGGTTCCCCATCGCTTGTACCTGTCGTACTGAATCTCACCGCTTTTGACGGAGGAACGAGTCAACCATTAGGGATCCTTCCAAAGTTCCCTATCACTTTGGGAGGCAAGACTGTCTATATAGACGTCTCAGTTACCCAAGGTTCTTTAGACTTCAGTATTCTCCTTGGTTGTGACTATGTGTATGCCATGGGAGCCCTTAATTCTTCACTTTTCCATGTGGTTTTCTTTCCACACGATGGAAGAATAGTGACAATGGATTAATTATCGTTCATTCGTCCACAAGCCCCTCCGGCACAATTGTCCTTCCCTCTTGGTTCTCATCCACCAGTTGCATCTGTCTCACCCCAGATCAATTACATGGCCACCTCTCCCATGCCTGTATCCAGCAATGCCACTATCGTGCATAGTGTCCTGGGGGCATTGGGTCTTGACTTCCGAGACATTGACCTCCCATCGGGAGTGCCACTCTTGGAAGCCCCGACTTCCTGTTCATTATGATGAAGTTCGGGCGAAGCATAGTTCGTTTCCTATGTCAAGCTCCTTAAAAAATGAAATTAGGATTGGTCGGAGCATAGTTCACTTTCCTATGTCAGGCTCCCTAAAAAATGAAACAAGGAGTTTGGAGCATGGTTCGCTTTCCTATGTCAAGCTCCTTAAAAAATGAAACTAGGACTGGTCAGAGCATAGTTCGCTTTCCTAAGTCAAGCTCCTTAAAAAATGAAATTAGGTCTGGTCTGAGCATAGTTCCTTTCATGTGTCAAGCTCGTTAAAAAATGAAACAAAGGTGCCAAGCATAATTCCTTGTCTTGTGTCAAGCTCGTTAAAAAATGAAACTAGGTTCGGGCGGAGCATAGTTCACCTCCTATGTTAAGCTCCCTAAAAAATGAAATTAGGTTTGGTCGGAGCACAGTTCACTTTCCAATGTCAAGCTCCCTAAAAAATGAAATTAGGTCTGGTCCAAGCATAGTTCCTTTCCTGTGTCAAGCTCGTTAAAAATTGAAACAAAGGTGTCGAGCATAAGTCCTTGTCTTGTGTCAAGCTCGTTAAAAAATGAAACTAGGTTCGGGCGGAGCGTAGTTCACTTCCTATGTCAAGGTCCCTAAAAAATTAAATTAGGTTTAGTCGGAGCATAGTTCGTTTCAAGCTCCTTAAAAAATGAAATTAGGACTGGTCGGAGCATATTTCACTTTCCTATGTCAAGCTCTCTAAAAAATGAAATTAGGTCTGGTCCGAGCATAGTTCCTGATCTTGTGTCAAGCTTGTTAAAAAATGAAACAAGGGTTATGAGGATAGTTCTTTTACTGTGTCAACCTCATTAAAAAATGAAACAACCCCCTTTCCAAATCGATCCTTTTGATTAAGATCTCGTAAAATACAAGTTGAGTCTTTCCAAGATCTCGAAAGTGAACCTTCATTCCATCCACTTTGTTGAATGCAATGAAGCTTGGGGGGCATGTACCTTGTTTTGCGTCATTATGCTGGGGGCATGCAAACTCATAACAAGCATAGTTTTTCGTTTCAAGCTTGTGTAAACATGAAACTGAATCCAAGCAAATTTCTCCATGGTTCAAGCTTGTGTAAAAATGAACCCATACCCGAGTCACCTTTAAGCTCTTTTCTGACTCGTAAAATATGAAAAGATTGCCGAGTATTTTTTCCCTTTTTGACTCGCTAAAGAGAATAAAAATGGAGGTCTTCTTTTAGCTCTTTTCTAACCGTTTAAAGAGGAAACGATTTCCGAGTTATTCCTCTTGGCTCGTTAAACGTTACTAAGGGGCGATCGTTTTAAGTTCTTTTGTCGACCGTTAAAACATAAAAAGATTACCGGGTTTTTGTTGTTTCAAACTCGTTAATGGTTACGAAACGACATGGTTTTGATCGTTTTTTTAATTTTTCATATCGAAATCACTACTTATGAAAAGTACTCCTCGATCATAATGGTCGGGCGGTTCTTTCGAGCATCATTTTATACTTTTTCCGGCTCGAGAGACACAACTTTATGAAAAAGGACACCCCTGGAGTTTCCTTTTCCGCTGTCTTTTCAAACTCTTTAAACATGAAAAGACGCCGAGTTCTTCCTTTGTCAAACTCGTTAAAACTTGATGACATCGGAATTTGTCGAAATGATGCACCACAAGCATATGCTATCCCCATCAAGCTTGTTAAAAATAATTGGGGTACTCGCCAGAAATGGTGGGGGAAAAGAAAATTTTGGGAACCATAATTATTGTCGTGTCGGCAGTATGTTGCTCTTGAACATGGCACTTCTTTGCTTTCGTGTCGGGGTGGGGATATCTCATCTCATTTTTGACTTGCCTCCATGGGTTTGGGTAATCCTATTTGACCTCTCATCTATTCATTGCCTCGTCATCATGACCTCTGATCCATCAATGTCAAATACTGCCAATTCCACTGTTGTGCCGCCAATATGTTCAAGAGAAGTTGACCTCTGAAAAGAAACAACCTCTCTCTGATATTTCACACAAAACATATTATCTCTTTCCGTCTCGTGTTGATGATGTGGGAAACATTATGGCCCACCTTCGATGAAGATCACTTCCTATCGACTTCAGCTCATTATCCAGGAAAGTGACCTAGAGACTCCCTTCTGGTACCTTGGAGCCTGCATGCCTCAATGACAGGTTCTTCGTGTTCGACGCAAGGTTTTCATCATCGGCCTCCGATCGGATGACTCTACGGGTGTACGACACAGACTCATTTATTCGCACATCGTGGATTGTACCTATAGTACCTTGAGGACCATCGTCATTATTGGTGGTTCCTCTCGCGTCTGTTAACATCTTTCATCATTGGCTGTAATCAGACGATGTTCAAGCATGTTCGACTTCGAATCCTGTATTCACATGTTTGGACTTGTACTTTGTTCGAGTTTGGATGGAGCGCAAGACCCTCGTTCTAGTTTGTTGCGAACCAGGTTGCGATTTTGTGGATCATTATTACATGACTCATTGATGGATGGCTGCACCCATACCTGAGTCTTTTAGGATGGTTGCGACCATACCTCTTATCATCATGGTCTCTTCAGCTAGGTGGCTATGTCCATACCACAAACCTTCTTAATATGTCTTTTGGATGGCTGCGCCCATGCCTAGACTACATGTAATCGAAATATCAGTTGTATCTACATTCAGATTCTCGGCGGCAGCTATATGTGTTCTTGTAAAGCATTTCACCCCTCTCTCTCTCAGGCCTCATGCTTTAGGGGCATCTATTACACAGTAATTTGTCACCATTGGTCACCGTCCCTGTTACCCCTGTTTTCGTACATTGGAGGATACATTCCGGGACCCGTGAGCAGTGACATAGCCTAAAAACACTTGCATTATGTTCCCCTGAGTATGTACTTCATGTTCCCTGAAGACACCTTTTGCAAATTATCCCTGAAAAGTGCCCTTTTTCCATTGGCGCAGGTACAAAGTGTCTTATCCACGCCAATCACTAAGACCCTCAAAAAGGGGCGTGCCCATTGGCGCTCTTTCCTAGAACAACACTCGCGCCAACTAAGTTTGGTAATGGTTTTTGGCAAACGCGCACCCATATGTTTTTTCCTTTCAGATCATGAAGTCTTTTGAGGGAAAAAATCTATCTGATAGAGGTCGAGAGTCATCATCTATCCTTGACATCTATCCTCAGTAGCTTTTCGGAGATAATGTCGATCCACAATGGGTGTCCCGGTGCATTGAATCTTCCTCCCTTCTCCATTTATAAAAGTCTGTCCTCATGCATTAGACAAGCTAGTCCTGAAGTTCTAAGAGAGTTCTGGAGTTCTGGGAGTTCTAGAGTTCTAGGAGGTTTGGAGTAATGCTAGTTGTGATTATGCTTGTCTGGGGTGATAGTAAGAGTCTTGAAGCATAGGGAGGTTATGTTGTCGGAATCCTGAGAGAGAGAAGGTCTATTGCAAGGCATACATAGCTGCTCGCCCAGCCAGAGAATAGGTTCAACGTCAGAACCTTGGTTGTATCTTTCTCTACCTATCATTCATTAATAGATGACTACTGTTATGGTTCCATTCTCATTTGTCTTATAATGGTTAATGTGAATTACATCCTTTCTGACTGATGTATAGTTGCTTTTACTAGATTTTACGCTTGTGTTTGTCTTCTCTTTGCTTGTGTAGGTGTCCATCCACGAGGATAGTGGAGGATTGTGACCGGCCGGAGCGAAGGAGTGAGAGCGGAATCTCTTCATCAAACATAGCACTGGAATCCAAGTAGGTGTTCATTACCCACTTTGTAATTGCAACTAGGAACTTGCATAGTAGCATTGATTAATTGTTGCTAGACCCGTTCTGGGCTAGTGGGATCGCCTCTATCCGCAGAGGGGATTTACCTGTTCAAAAGCGTGCATGTGAACTCGTTCAGGCAGGTCATTCAGGCGGGTCGTTCAGGTGAACTCGTTCAGACGGGTCGGGTGAGGGCGCACGCGGGCGAACGAGCCCTTATCGAAAAATGCTAAGTTGTGACCTGAGGTTGGCTTTGTGCATGTTTGTGCAACTCGTTTGCCCGGTTCTCCCTTGTCCCTTCGTTTTGGTGAGTCATTTGAGGGCATGCGTGTGAACTCGTTCAGGTGAGTCGTTCGGGCGGGTGGGGCGAGGGCGCACCTGGGCGAATGAGCCTGTATCGAAAAATGCTAAGTTGTGACCCGAGGTTTGCTTTGTGCACGTTTGTGCAGCTCATTTGCCCGGTTCTCCCTTCTCCCTTTGTTTCAGTGAGTCATTTGAGCGCGTGCGTGTGAAATCGTTTGGGCGGGTCATTCGGGCGGGTCATTCGGGTGAACTCGTTCGAGTGGGTCGTACGGGTGGGTTGTTCAGGTGAACTCGTTCAGGTGGGTCGGGTGAGGGTGCATGCGGGCGAACGAGCCTGTATCAAAAAATACTAAGTTGTGACCGAGGTTGGCTTTGTGCACGTTCGTGCAGCTCGTTTGCCTAGCTCTCCCTTGTCCCTTCGTTTCAGTGAGTTGTTTGAGGGCGTGTGTGTGAACTCGTTCGGGCAGGTCGTTCAGGCCGGTTGGGCGAGGACGCACGCGGGCGAACGAGCCCGTATCAAAAAATGCTAAGTTGTGACCTGAGGTTGGCTTTGTGCATGTTCGTGCAGCTCATTTGCTCGGCTCTCCCTTCTCCCTTCATTTCGGTGAGTCGTTTGAGGGCGTGCTGTGAACTCGTTCGGGTGGATCGTTCGGGTGAACTCATTCAGGTAGGTCGGGTGAGGGCGCACCGGGGCGAACGAGCCCGTATCAAAAAATGCTAAGTTGTGACCCGAGGTTGGGTTTGTGCACGTTCGTGCAGCTCGTTTGCCCAGCTCTCCCTTGTCCCTTCGTTTCGGTGAGTTGTTTGACGACGTGCGTGTGAACTCGTTCGGGCGGGTCATTCGGGTGAACTCGTTCAAGTGGGTCGGGCGAGGGCGTACCCGAGCGAACGAGCCCGTATCAAAAAATGCTAAGTTGTTACCCGAGGTTTGATTTGTGCACATTCGTGCAGCTCATTTGCCTGGCTCTCCCTTGCCCCTTCGTTTCGGTGAGTTGTTTGAGGAAGTGCGTGTGAACTCGTTCGGGCGGGTCATTCGGGTGAACTCGTTCAGGCGGGTCGAGTGACGGCACACCCAGGTGAACGAGCCCGTATCAAAAAATGCTAAGTTGTGACCCGAGGTTGGCTTTGTGTACGTCCGTGCAGCTCGTTTGCCCGACTCTCCCTTGTCCCTTCGTTTGGGTGAGTCGTTTGTGGGCGTGCATGTGAACTCGTTCGGGGGGTCGTTCGGGTGAACTCGTTCAGGCGGGTCGGGTGAGGGTGCACCCGGGCGAACGAGCCCAT
>APFE031667196.1:0-12206 GCA_000404065.3 Pinus taeda
CGCAAACCGTACAACTGTCGCTTCAGGAGGATCCTGTTGTTTAAGGATTTGGTCATGTACAGTTTCTCCAGTTTCGTCCACAAACCAGCAGCTGTTGTCTCCGACACAATATTAAACAGGACATCATCAGCTAGACACAGTCAAATAGCACTAAACGTTCTTTCATCCATCTCGGCCCACTCACTATCTGTGATGTTGTAAGGTTGTTTGGCCTTGCCCAACAACGCCTTTGCCACGCCATGTTGGACAAGCAAATCATGCATCTTCACCTTCCAGATCTCAAAATTATTTTTACCATTAAATTTCTCAATTTCAAACCGGGAACTTTGATTTTTCGCCATTTGTATAAATCAAAAAAACAATAATCTCCAAAACTAACCAGCAATTAAAAACAACTGCCTATGCCTTTGTTTTTACACAATAAAAAAAAAAATTGTTGTGAACTACAATACATTTAAAGACCACCGCCAAAATAAAAAAAAATTCCCTACTTCTGGCTCAAACAATCTGCAATATGCGCAATTATTTGTAAACTTGTACAAATAAAAAAACATACATATAAACCTCCACACTTATTTGTAAACCTGCTGTCTCACTTATTTGTAAACTTGTTGTCTCACTGCTGTGTCACTAACTCCTCACAGCTATCCCCGGACAATGCGAAATACAAATAATGCAATTCACATTTATTGAAGGTCTCAGCGTTTTAAAAAAAGGTCTCAGCGTTTTAAAAGTACAAACAAAGCAGACATCGTTATTTTTCTTATGCCCATTCCTATGCCTCTGCGTTTTAAAAAAAATGTCGGCTAACACGGGATTACCAACCCACCAGCAATAATTAAAAGTGCACCAGCAATAATTAACAACACAGCAATTTTAAACTTGATGGTTCTATGTGGATTCATGGGCCATCGGATACACTTTCCATCACACCCTCTGTTTTATTAAATAACAGTGACTACAGTTCCTTCAAGAAATCAACCGAACCATACAAGCATCATTCCAGTTATGTGCGTACTCCGAAGGAAACATACATAGTGAAATTTGATGTATGGACGTGTATAAGTAGATCAACACTACAATAATCTTGTGTTGGCAGCAGCGAGTCTCAACCACAGTTACGCTCTTAGCCACGGGTCCGTCAAATTACTTATAGCGTGCTAGCGTGAGTTAAGTGAATTCAATATATTGAGTTTATATGTTGGGTATTTCGTAGGTTGCGTACCATGTTTGGTCATACGCAGGCTGCAGCCAGCACTCCACGCAGCCAGCACTCCTGAAACGTTGCCGGATCAGCTAGCACGCAGTCAGCACTCCGCGCTAATCAGATCTTTAACCAGCGCACCAGCAGCTCCAGGCCTTAGCGCTCCACCTCCAGCAGTGCCGCTCCTCCAACGCGCTCTAATACCACTTGTTGGAGAGATGCACAGCAAAATTAAACAAAATAACAGCAGAATAAATCAAGCACATAAAACACAAGAGTTTAACATGGTTCACCCAACCAATGTGGGCTACGTCCACACAACATAGGCATCGACAATTTATTAATCAAACAGGAGATTACATAATGAAAACCTCACAAAACTCTCACCCTCTTAGCCATCATCCGAATGGTTACTTGTTATATAGCATAGAGAATCTAACAACCTCATTAACTCACTCACATCAAATATAGGAGGCATTAATCACCTCCTAACAACCTGGAGCTAATCTAGGAACTGAATTTCTATTGTTGTCATCAGCTCAGATTTTTCCTATCTTATTCCAAACAAAAAATCTCAACAATTATCATATGGGAATTTATCCAGGAGAGCCAAGGACATTCTCAAACCCACCATCATGGAAATTCGTGTAGATTTCATGGATTCCTTATTTCCTTGGCAAGGAATGGATGAACAAAACCAAAAGTAATTCCATCGAAATTCTTGCACTCGAGCTGGAAATTACGTGTGCTTCATACCACCTATTTACTAGGTTTAACCAATGGATTTGGTATACAAGATTACCTAGAATTTGATCAATAATGCATAAGATTTGCGTCCAATCCTTTCCACAAGCCATTGCTCTGGTAGGAGGTGAGTAATAGGCTTTGTTCCTAGTCCACATATAATGATCCAAGAGTATTATGCCCAATAATATTATTGTATTTTAGTAGACATAGGAGTATTTTGTTTTCAAGGAAGTTCGTTTCCTAAGTGTGAATTAATGTATTTATTTAAGCTTTTGAGTGATTTTAATGAGAATAAGATTTAATTGAATATTGTGAGCATATTCATAGATGTTCTCAAATGTAGGAGAATATGAGATATATAGATAGTTGAGAGATTGAGGGATTTGAGAATTAATTGTAAAACTTAGATTATGAGTTCATGATTTTTTGGGTTGGGGAGGATTCTCAAGGATGAAGAAGAGGTTTTAGAATTTAGTTGAAGAGTTTATGAATCTAAACTAGGAATTGGTTTTAGAATCGTTTTGTATAAATGTGAGCCTAAAAGGAAAAATCGGAGATTAGATAAGTTAGATAATTAGTTGGTTAGCTAATTAGATAGGTTTGATTGTAAGCCTACGAGGAGAGTGTGAAATAGAGGCCGCTGACATTGAAGATCAAGCCAAAGATAGAAAAACTATGTAAATGTTTGTTTATTAAGATAGAGGTTTAATTCCAAACCTATATAAGTGTGTGTTTCGAGTATTGAATGATGAATTATGAGTGAATCGGAATTTTGTATAATATATGTATGCAAGTAGAGTTTGGTAGGAAACAGAGAAGAAAAATGACATAGAGAGTCATATTGGATCACTTGAATTCAATTGAAGGGCCAAAGTAATGTTCTGGAGTGATCGTGATTAAAGAACTCATAGAATTAAGCTTAGGAGGGAGTCATGCAATGGAACAGCGAAAGCACGAGAAAACTTGAAGAAAACCGAAACCACAAAGAACATTGAAGAAATTGTGTAAATCCAAGTAAAAAGAAGAACATGAAAATGAAGTATCGATGCTCAGGAGTCGTTGGATCTAAATGATCAACGGACGAGATAGGTTTGCGACAAGCAGCCTAGATTAAGTTGCATTAGATTGAGCCACGAAATGAACGATGGAGATTCATTAATTGAAATCGCATCGCAACATATCATAGAAGTGAGTAAACCCTAGCCTCAAGTGATTTGCGATTGTGACATGCAAAATCATTGTTGACCGTTGGATAAAATGTTCTAATCAACCATGGAAGATAATTATTGAACCCCACATCGCAATGTTACCTTCGAGAGTGAATACACCTTGGGATTCAAGAAGTGCGATATGTAAAGTCCGATGGGATCAACGATCTGATCACATTGCAACATTCCATGGGAGATGGACCTTAGCCCGTAACAAATGTGACCTGTGATATGTGATGTGCAATGTTGAAGTTTTTCGATGTGGGATAGGAGCAAACCTGATAAGGTATATGCGCAGTTGTATTGTATGTGAAGTCCGACTATGTTATCGCATCTCAGATGTGAAAGAAGGAATGCAATAAAGGTATAAAGTCGAGAAAATGAGTAAAGGTCATGGTATGGTGGAAATTTATCGCATCCCGTGGATTGGGAATTCCAAAGGCAAGATCTTAAGAGCCTTTGAAACCTGCAATTGAGATAACGATAAAGGGAAGCGTTGATAACTGTGCAAAGGTTGTGGAAAGCCCAGAAAAGCTATGGTTGTGTATGCTTTGTGAATATTCCTATTAGGAAAGGATTATAATAGAAATAGCGCCAATAGAAGGTTGTGAGGTTAAATTCCATGAATAACCAAAGAATAAGGGTCGGGTTCATTATATATATGCAGGGATAAGGATTAACGAAGATTTAATGGAAATGGATGTATAAAGAGTGCCAATAGAAAGGATGAATGAAGGGTTAGATTGTAGTTGTTAATAAATTGTTTCCATAGAGATTTAATAAAGGTGGGCCTTAAGCCATTAAGAACTGAAGATTTGACTCAACAGAGAGTTGAAATTCCTGGGGAAAGATAGATATATGTATACTATGGGTATACATGGGTTTTCCTGCATCAAAGTGGTATCAAAGTAGAATTGTAATTCAAACATTTGATATTAAAGAGGAACAAAGAAATTACGTGTGAAAGTTTCTTTGAGAAAAGTTTATAACATAGTAATGTTTTGAAGATGTGTAAGCAAGAAAGAGGACATCAAATTCTAATCTGACAAATAGTAAGCACACATAGATAAGGTATATCAGAATATTGGGATAATTGCAGATGCAAGGGGACATAGGACAATCCATTCGAAGTGCAGGTGAATAGTGGAACAAGATCATCGAGAGATCTTGAAGGTGAGATGCCATGTTTTGTTTTAATTTGATTTGAAGATTGGAGAATGTGTGGTTTTTATATTAATACACAGGTAGCAACATAAGAAGGTGAGAAGGTTGCATCAATCTAGAGTGAGGAGTGTTCAATTGGTTCTAGAGGAAAGAACCAAAGAAATGCTAATAGACTAAACTGAGAGGCGAAAATATTAGTGAGGCATATGTAGTAAGAAGGAGACTTCTTATTGCAGAGATATTGTTGTAGATCACAAAGGCAATTCCACGGAGAATGTGAGTAGAATCGCTAAGTAATGAAGGAAGTCAATAAGAGTTTCTAAGGGAAATAAGAGGTGATCAGAACCAAGTATTTCATTGTGATTAAAATACAAAAGGATAGTTGTGTTCTTAAGAGGTGTAGATGAGTTAAAGCCTAAAAGGAGCAAAAATGAGTGCTCAAAGGAGGTTCCAGAGATAGAGAACCAAGTTCTTGCCAAAAGAACAAGTACAGAGGAAAGATTGGTGAAGTAAGTGGAAGCAGGGAGGACTTTCTATTGTAGAGGCTTTAATGCACCTCATAGTAAATGAGTGAGGGGCTCATGAAAATAGATATGGAGAAAAAGATGGCTACTGATAGTTATAGCGGAGGTTCTATGGAAGATCACAATAAAAGGAAAGTGAAGAAGGAGGATGCCAAGGCAAATAGGAAAAGAATGAGTCAAGAGGATTTGACAAAGAGATTGCTGAGAAGAAAGAACAACTCGATGTATTGATGATGATACTGGAGGAAAGCTAGAGACAAGCATGGGTATTAAAGAAGAAGCCATTAAAATGGCATAAGTTACAGAGAAGGCTACAATAGAGGCAAGTAAGGTAGCTAATGGGAAAACTTAGAGAAGCTAAGTTGGAAATGGAAGTGTCCATTTGTAAACTAGAGTAGAGTGAAGTTCTGGGTGAAGAAGGAGGAATTATTGATGATTTTCTGAACTGTTGGACAATTGCAGACCAACAAGAGAA
The DNA here is from genome assembly GCA_000404065.3 of Pinus taeda. Classification (NCBI taxonomy): domain Eukaryota; kingdom Viridiplantae; phylum Streptophyta; class Pinopsida; order Pinales; family Pinaceae; genus Pinus; species Pinus taeda. The sequence continues at coordinate 5,323 of APFE031667196.1, forward strand.
TGTAAAACATTATATTGTTGAATCTAGTAATTTTGATGTGACTACAGGTTTTGCAGAGGATAAGCAATTTTTTGAAGTTGTCAAAAGTATGGAAGAGTATCTTTCAAAAGATAAAAACTCTGAAATAAATAATGATGGAGAGTGTCTCTTGAATGAGAAAAGTAGTGAATTATTGTAGCAAAAACAACTTAGTAATAGATTGATGTTTGAAGCTGTGACAACATAGGAAGCATTTCTTGTGAAAGGAGATGAAATTTTGTCTGAAGAACTTATATGTGAAGCAACAGTTGAGACTATTGAACCTTGTAATTTTCAAATTGATAATTTGTGTATAAATGCAGAAATCATAAGTAATAATGAAGTACTTATGAAGTGTCACAGAGAAATTGAATTGCTGGAGTATTTGTTGGGAAATTTAGAGTATGACAGTGTGATTGTGGAGGAAGGAGTTCACTATAGTGGACAAGATCAAAAAAACATCATTAGAGTAGATGATATGGAGGGAAGAATAACTAATAGTCTTGAGAGTACATTAGAGGATTCTTTAGATATTTCTTTAAAGAAGTTGAATCAACATATTAATGTGCTGATAAAAGAGGAGAAATCAGAGCAGCATACTGAAGTGTTGGCAAAGGAATAAGAGGCGATGAGGCTTTATGTTTTATATTTTAATAATTGTTTTGTGAGTGCAAGTTTAGTTGCAAATGCTGAAGGAAATTTAGTACAGATGAGAAGTGAATTAAAGATGGTAGAAGAGGATTTTTTGGAAGTATTAAATCCATGGAACAAAGATGTTCAATTGTTGGAGAGAATGCTAGATATTCAGGATTAAATACAAAAAGAGATAACCCTGAAAGAGGGGAAGGATGAAAGGGAGGTAGCAAGAATTCGAAAACATCAAAGAGTAAAATAGTAGTTTGAAGAGTTAGCAGACATCAGCAACAACCTGAAACAAAAAGAAAGAGGTAGAAGTAAGTGGCAAAGTATGGACTAGCCCAAGGATGTGCTAGAAATGGAGATTGAAGAATTATGGCAACTAATGATGAGATAGTTTGTATGGAGGAGATTGATAGTAGCAGGAAGCATAATCAATCAGAGTATGAACCTGATTAACATGGAGAGGAAGATGAAACAAAATACAACAAACATACGACAACAGCAAAGGTGCAAGGCATTTGGGAAGTTACAAACTAAAGTTTGGCACCCTAGAGGTTTTCTATTAACATATGAACACACATGGTCAGGGGATCATGAATATTTTATACTTTGGGAGTCTGATACAGGAGAACTCAGCCTAACAATATCATTGCATTTTCGTAGACATAGGTATTGTGTTTTCAAGGAAGTTGGTTTCCTAAGTGTGAATTAATGTAATTATTTAGGCTTTTGAGTGATTTTAATGAGAATAAGGTTTAATTTAATATTGCGAGGCATATTTGTAAATTATCTCGAATGTAGGAGAATATGAGAGATTTAGGATAGTTGAAAGTTTGAGGGATTTGAGAATTAATTGTAAAACCTAGATTATGAGTTAGTTCATGATTTTATGGATTGGAGAGGATCCTTAGGGATGAGGAAGAGATTTTAGAATTTTGTTGAGGATTTTATGGATCTAAACTAGGAATTGGTTTTAGAATCCTTTTGTATAAATGTAAGCCTAAAAGGAAAAATCAGAGGTTCGATAAGTTAGATAATTTGCTGATTAGCTAGTTAGATAGGTTTGATTGTAAGCCTATGGACAGAGCATGAAATAGAGGCCAATAACATTAGAAGATCAAGCCAAAGATAGAGAAACTGTGTAAATGTTTGTTTATCAATGCAGAGGTTTAATTCCAAACCTGTATATGTGTGTGTTTTGAGTTTTGAAAGATGAATTATGAGCGAATCAGAATTATGTATAATATATGTATGTAGGTAGAGTTTGGCAGAAAACGAAGAAGACGAATGACACAAAGAATCATATTGGATCACCTGAATCTGATTGAAGGTCCAAAGTAATGTTCTAGAGTGATAATGATTAAAGAACTCATAAAATTAAGCTCGGGAGGGAGTCATGCAATGGAACATTGAAAGGATGAGAAACCTTGAAGAAAACTGAAACCACAAAGAACATCGAAGAAATTGCATAAATCGAAATAAAAAGAAGAACAGAGAAGTGAAGTATCGATGCTCAAGAGTCGTTGGATCTAAAGGATCAACGGATTGGATTGGTTCGTGACAAGTGGCCTAGATTAAGTCGCATTAGATGGAGCCACAAAATTAATGGTGGAGATTTGTTAATTGAAATCGCATCGCCTCAAGTGATTTATGATTGCGACATACGAAATCATTGTTGACCATTTAATCAAATGTTCTGATTAATGGTGGAGGATCATTGTTAAACCCCGCATCGCAATATTGCCTTGGAGAGTGAATACACCTTGGGCTTAAAGAAGTGTGGTATCTGAAGTCCGATGCCATCGGTGATCCGATCGCATTGCAACATTCCATGTGAGATGGACCTTAGCTTACAACAAATGCGACATGTGATATGCGTGTAGGAATTTACAGGGTAAGTTCCTCAGACAGAACACCAAAAGGACACCGCTCACAAACAGATCACAGATCAATACACCAGTATTTTGACGTGGTAAAAACCCTCAGAGAGGGAAACAGTCCACGGCCTGCGCCAACGTGGCTACTACAGGCAATTTATCAATAAAAGAATGAAAATTTACATAAGCTTCTCTCATGCACGGTTAACCTACAAATGACCCTCCATGCGCTTTAAATAGAATTCATGGACCAATCGGGTGTCAAGCCACGGATGAAGTGTCGGTAATACCGAGGAGAGAATGAACCGTCGGATCACTACATATCGTGACCGTCGGATTGTAAGTTACAAATGTACATAGGTAAAGAAACACACTTTACCTAACTCTATACCTAACTCTTTACTAGACCAAGTTGAACTTAACTATTCCTATGTGTCGGAATATCCTAACATCCCCCCTTAAGAACAACTTGGGATAGGATTGAAGGATTTACAAATATGACACAATAGGAGAAGGAAGGAGGCACTAGAGCCTATCCCCCCTTAGTGACAACTTCCTGAACTCCAAGCATATATCGAAGTTTAGTGAACTTCGCCTCTGTGAGAACCTTTGTGAAGATGTCTGCAACCTGATCATCTGTGGAACAATATTGCACTTCAAGAACATGGTCATGAATGAGCTTTCTGATGAAGTGCATGTGAAGTTCAATGTGTTTGCTGCGCTGATGCTGAACTGGATCTTTGCAAAGCTGAATGGCACTTTGATTATCACACCAAAGTGTAGTGGGATGCTGCTGCTCAAAGCCCAATTCTGATAGGATCTGACGAAGCCACAAGGCTTCCTTACTAGCTTCCACGGCACCACGATACTCTGCTTCTGCTGACGAAAGAGAAATGGCAGCCTGTTTCTTACAAGCCCATGTAATAGGGCCTGAACCAAGAGTGAAGACATAACCGGCAGTAGACTTCCGATCATCAGGGTCACCAGCCCAATCAGAATCAGTGAAACCAACTAATAGAGGAGCTGCTTTGGCACTGTAATGAATCCCAAACTGTACTGTACCTCGAACATAACGAAGTATTCTTTTAGCTGCTTTCCAATGACTTTCACGGGGGTTTTGCATAAAACGAGCAACAAGGCCAACAACAAAGGAAAGGTCAGGACGAGTATGGGTTAAATACAAGAGTTTTCCTACAAGTTGACGGTATAAGGTAGCATCAACTTCAGGAGAAGTACAAGAGACTGAAAGTTTGACTCCAGACTGAAAGGGAGAAGGAGCTGGCTTACAATCTTCCATGTGAAAATGACGAAGAATATCACAAGCATACTTGGACTGGGAAAGGGAAATACCCTCCTTGGATTGCAAGACTTGAAGACCGAGAAAATAGTGTAAGTGTCCTAAGTCTGTCATTTCAAATTTCTTTTTAAGGCTGGACTTCACATGGTTTATAAGGTTGGGATCACTACCAGTAAGAATAAGATCATCAACATAAAGAACAAGGATGATAAGAGAGTTGCCCACTTTCTTGGTGTAGACAGTATTGTCAGAATAACACCTAGAAAAGCCAGATTCTAAAAGAAAGCTATCCATTTTGGCATACCAAGCCCGAGGAGCTTGCTTGAGACCATAAAGAGATTTCTTAAGTCGACATACAAGGCTGGAGTCTGTTTGGATGAAGCCAATTGGTTGTTCCATATAGATTTCTTCATGCAAGTCCCCATGCAAGAAGGCAGATTTAACATCCATCTGATGGACTTCCCATTTTAAAGAGGCAGCAAGGGAAAGAACAAGGCGGATAGAGTTCATTTTGGCAACAGGGGAGAAGGTGTCAGTGTAGTCAATGCTTTCAACCTGTGAAAAGCCCTTAGCAACAAGACGAGCTTTATGTTTATCAACTTTCCCATCTGGTCCATACTTGGTTCTGTAAACCCATTTACATCTAACAAGTTTGCGTCCCTTTGGTAGAGGAACAAGATCCCTGTATCATTTGCCAACAATGAATGATATTCTTCATTCATAGCTGCTTCCCAATGTGGATGGCCTGAAGCTTCTGCAAAAGTGTCAGGATCATGATTTACTGGAGCTTGAGCCAGTAAAGAAGAGGCTTTTTCAAACTGAGAACGTGTACGTCGCTGATCTGTAGGATCACCGGCAAGATCACCTGCTGCATCCCGAGTAGCACGGACCCATCTTGGAAGTTGAGGATCCTGAGAAGGTGGGGGAGGATTGTCATCCTCACTTTCATCATCTGAGGAAGACATGTTTTCAAACGTAGAAGAGATAGGAAGAGGTTGCACATCCGCCGGACTAGGCTCGCAGGCCGATTTATTTTCATCAAAATTTTACATCTCTTCTAATGATAACATTTTTGGACTTAAATGGAATAAGTCTATAACCTTTTACATCTTCAGAATATCCAACAAAAGTATATTTCTCACTCTTAGGTTCTAAAGCTTTATTCTTTTCATCTGGAATATGGGCCCATGCTTCACTTCCAAAAACACGAAAGTGACTTACATCTGGTTTAATGGAACTCCAAGCTTCTTCTGGAGTGATATTCTTTAGAACCTTAGTAGGAGTGCGATTTATTATATAATTTGCACAATTAATTGCTTCGGCCCAAAACTAAGACTGAGTCCTTTAGATTGCAGCATACAATTAGCCATTTCCTTTAAGGTGCGATTTTTCCTTTCAGCTACACCATTTTGTTGTGGAGTGTATGGAACAGTGTGTTGCATTTGAATTCCATTTTCGGTGCAAAAGTTGATGAATGTGTTTTTAACATATTCTCCACCATTATCAGTTCTTAGCTTAAGAATTTGATGTCCAGATTGTTTTTCAACAAAGGCTTTGAAGGGCAAAAATGTGTTAAATACTTCGCTCTTGAGTTTTAAGAAGTATACCTAAGTGCGTCTGGAGAAATCATCAATGAAAGTTAAGAAATACTTGCAGCCAGAGAATGAAGCAACAGGAAGTGGACCACATAAATCACTGTGCAAAAGCTGTAAAGGGGCTGAGCCGTGCCAAGAGGCACATTTTTCAAAACTGTCCCAATGATGTTTTCCGAGTACACATCCGGAACAAACACCATCTCTGCAAGATACCATAGGAAGACCTGTCACCATATTTCCTTTACATAGATGCTGAAGGGAGCGATAGTTTAAGTGACCAAATCGCTCATGCCAAAGTTTGCTCACTTCATCATTATGAGCAACAAATACTGAGGGAAGATTTGATGACCCAAAGTTGTGAAACTTTTACAACCTTGTGGAATCATCAGCAATACCAGTAGCTAGAATCTGTTTAGGATCTCTTAGATCCTTGATTACAACATCATGAGGTGAAAATTCAACAATTTTACCTTCACCGGAATGAGTTATCTGATATACAGATAGAAGGTTGCTGGATAAGGTTGGAACACATAATACATCATTAAACTGACCATTGTCTAGATGAACAGTTCCAGTCCCTACAACATTAAGAGATCTATCATCACCAACATATATTTTTTGGTGTTACAATCATGTAAAGAAGAAAACATGGCTTTGTTTTTGGCCATGTGATAAGAGGCTCCAGAATCAATGAGCCACTCATGAGAATGAGAAGAAGAAGATACATTTAAGGCATAACCAGACTGAGATGATTGACAACGACATGCAGAAAGTGCCATTCCTGAAGATGAAGTTGAAGTTGAAGTAGAAGAATGCTCCACATGGATGTTATGTCTCTTCATTGCGGCTTCCAAGGCTTCCATCTTCTTAAAGCATTTAAATTCTAAGTGGCCATCTCGATTACAAAAGTTACAATGTCTATCAGTCTTCTTCCATTTGTTTTTATTGGTCTTATCATTTTGCTGAAATGATCTTTCATTTGGAGACTGAGTTTGCTTAGGACCCTTGTTTGGTTTATGACAATTCTTTTTAGGATATGACTTCTTAGGATTCTTTAAATTTGGTTGCTGCTGGGCGGCTAACGCTTTCTTGGAAGAGTTTCCAAGATTAAGAAGACCAAGGTGTAAGAGTTTTTCTTGTTCTCTTATTAAAGAATCACAAAAAGAGTCAAAGAAAGGGGCCTTGTAGTCTTTTCCTTGACAAATGAAAGCTTCCCTTGTAGAATGGAAGGTGGAAACAAATACAGAGTAGGCTGGTCCCAACTTAGTAAGGATGGAATAAATAAGGTTACTATCTTCTTTCTTAACCTTAACACCTTCCAAGAGATATCTAAGGGTCCTGAATTTGGACAAGAAATCTTCAATGCAAGAAAAATTACTAGGATCCAATGTAAGCAACTCATTTTCAAGTTGATGGGCTCTAATTTCATTTTTAATCCCAAAAACTTTAGTGATTTGT
>APFE031667196.1:13615-58559 GCA_000404065.3 Pinus taeda
AGGTAGAAGAGATAGAGAGAGGTGGCACATGCACCAAACTAGGCTCGTAGGCCGATTTATTTTCATCAAACTGTACATCTCTTCTAATTATAACATTTTTGGACTTAAATGGAATAAGTCTATATGCTCTGATACCATGTAGGAATTTACAGGGTAAGTTCCTCAGACAGAACACCAAAAGGACACCGCTCACAAACAGATCACAGATCAATACAACAGTATTTTGACGTGGTTAAAACCCTCAGAGAGGGAAACAGTCCACGGCCTGTGCCAACGTGGCTACTACAGGCAATTTATTAATAAAAGAATGAAAATTTACATAAGCTTCTCTCATGCACGGTTAACCTACAAATGACCCTCCATGCGCTTTAAATAGAATTCATGAACCAATCGGGTGTCAAGCCACGGATCAAGTTTCGGTAATACCGAGGAGAGAATGAACCGTCGTATCACTACATATCGTGACCGTCGGATTGTAAGTTACAAAATGTACAATGGTAAAGAAACACACTTTACCTAACTCTATACCTAACTCTATACTAGACCAAGTTGAACTTAACTATTTCCTATGTGTCGGAATATCCTAACAATGCGATGTGTGATGTTGAAGTTTTGTGATGTGCGATAGGAGCAGACCTCATAAGGTATAGGAGAAGTTGTATTGTATGTGAAGTCTCATTATGTTATCGCATCTCAGATGCAAAGGAAGGGATGCGATAAAGGTACAAAGTTGAGAATATGTATAAAGTTCATGGTATGGTGGAAGAGTTATCACATCCCATAGATCGGGAGTTGCGAAGGCAAGTTCTTAACAGCCTTTTAAACCTGTGATTTCAATAGCGATAAAGGGATGCGTTAATAACTGTGCAAAGGCTATGGAAAGTGCGAAAAAGGTATGGTTATGTATGCTTTGTGAATATTTATAGTATAAAAGAATTATAATAGAAATAGCACTGATAGAAGGTTGTGATGTTTAAGTCCGTGAATAACCAAAGAATAAGAGTGGGGTTGGTTATATATATGCAAGCATAAGGATTAATGAAGATTCAATGAAAATGGATGTATAAAAAGAACCGATAGAAAGGATGAATGAATGGTTAGGCTGTGGTTGTTAATAAACCACTTCCACATAGATTTAATAAAGGTGGGCCTTAAACCATTAAGAACTAAAGATTTGACTTTGCAAAGAGTTGAAACTCCTGCAAAAGATAGATATATGCATATTATATGCACACTATGGTTATACGCGGGTTTTATTGCATCATATAACCATTAAGAAAAAGTTATTTCAATGAGAGTTTTAGCTAAAAAGTAATTAAATTCCTGAAAATGCATACTTACGCAATGACTCAAGTATGTTAATTAAAATTTTATATTTTGCATGTTTTTAAACTTAGAGGTTTTAAAGTAATAATGGTGAAGTCTTCTGCTGACCTGAGCAAGGGTAGTGATTCCTGGGCAATTTAATTGCTTAAATTGCTTTCATTAAATTATCAACCAGGGAAACTTGTAAGCTTGTGATGACACCAGCAAAATATATGCAGGAGTGGGAAACTATCTCTATGACTAACTAAATGATTTTTGATTCAACATAATATGCACGAGAAGAGGCTCCCAATTAAGGAGGTCCTGATTGTCCTTACCTACAATATTATAGATTGCAAAAGAATCATTGATTACATAAAACTAAAAAACTTGAAATAAAGACAAGAAAATGAATTTTAATTGTTGTTCAGATTCAAATAGAGAGAGAGACTAACTTAGTCCCTTGATTGTCCCCTCGTATACTGATCCAAACTAAACTAAGATTCATTCATAAGCATAGGAAATGAAATAACTTGAAACATAAAAGTAAAAGAATGAATTTCAATTATCATGCAAATCAAATAGAGAGAAAGCCTAACTTAGACCCTTGGTTGTCTCCTCATATGCTAACAAGATTTTAATTTAAAACCCATCCATCAATCACAAATAAATCCTCAAACATCTAGGCAACTAAGTGAAATAAGATCTATTATGAAATCAAATGTTTCTTTGATCTTTTCAGAGTGAGCTCAATTCTCTTAAGAACAAAGTGACAATCTATTCCATATACTACATTAAGACAATTTATATCTAAAACTATAGAATGGAAATTTATGTAAAATGAATCTTTATTCTATTCCATCATAAGTTGGATACATGCTCCAAGAGTCCTTCTTTTGGAATGGAGGAGGTGCTCCTATTTATACAAAAATTTAAGCAACTAACTCATTAATGGGGATCCACTAATCCCTCATATGGTTACAACCAATATGAGACACATATTCCTTTATCCATGATTCTTCTCCATGAGATATGATTGACCCCTATCCCAAATATCCTTCAAATCTTCAAGAGAATTCGAATTTGAATCTTGGAGGCCACATAAGAGTATCTTGGAACCTTCCAAATCACCTACACATGTCACCAAACTCATTCCACCTTTAGGTATAAGAAAATATACGTTATTTTTCTAACTTTTAATCATAAATTCACTTTAAATACATGAAATTAATAACTTTGGAAAATGAAAGTATAAACCCATATGGTAGTGGAAATATAGGGTTATGTAATGATATTGTGATGAAATGTGGTGACAAAATGAGGATAAAGGTGAAAATGGATTGAAAATGTATGCTAATTTGGCGGCCCAACATACCCCCCAACTTAAGTTATTGCATGTCCTCATGCAACCTATTACATTGATCATGATTTGATATTTTAAATTGTCTTGATTTTATATGAACTTTCGCTGATGTTGATTTTTTAACATCACATGATTTTCTTTTTTTGAAAACTTTGTTCCTTTTTGCAAAGTCTTCTTTCTTGAAAAACATTTGATTGCAACATATTATTTTAGTTGGTTCTTGTGTGCCAACCAAAATTTGATTAGTATTGGTTCTTGTTTAATAATACTTTCACTGTTTTTATGTTGCATCAAAAGACTTTGAAAACATTTAATCAACCATTGATTCTGTTAGCTTCCTGCTGCAGCAGGTTATTCATTTTTCATGATTGGCATTTTACAGGCCAAATATGTCGTACTTTGCTTGCTGCAATGCTCCATATTTGCTTAACAGTCTCCAAGTGATGAAGGCTACTTCAAGTTCATTCAATTGCCTTCCAAATTTTGTAAATTTTTCCGGGTATTGCCATTTTTCAGTTAAAGGGAGGTCCAAACAGTTTAATCTTGGTCTCCCTAGGTTTAAATTTACTGTTTTAGAATATAGAGATTGTAAATCTGTCCAAACAGTTTAATCTTGGAAGATTCTTAGATAGGTAGAGAAGAAGAGGAGCCCAACAGCTTAATCTGGGGTCTGGAAGAAATAAGGGTAGTATGTAGATAGGAAAGAATCAAAATAAAAATGAAAGACAGGTTTCCAAGTCTAAGTGCACCCCCAAACAAAAGAAGAAAAAATGCTAGGTAAGTAGGCTGGGTAGGTAGTTCTGAGGTTGTTGAATCCTAAATTGCTGACCAGTTCCAGGTTTTCAGGTGTCACTTTATTTAGGTCACAATCAGCAAGAATTTGCATGCAAGAAGCTCAAAAGAGGTATAACTGACTCCCCTTCTCTGTTTCTCCCCAATCATTAACTAACTTTCCCCAAAAGAGGTCAAGATCTGCTTGACACCTCTTAAGTTCCATCATCTTCATAACACTGGCTTGAGTAAAGATCTGCTTTACTCAAAGTTGTTCCATATTTTCTCCCAATGTATGGTCCTACCCCCTTCTAACAACCTAAGCTCTCCTGAACTTAGCGCTTTATTACCATCTCCATATTAACCACTAACATTATTATTTAGCTCCCTATTCTCCTCATCCCCTTATTTATATTAAGTAAAATCCCCCTACGTAATATCCCTCCCCCTGGTTGAAAATAACCATAAGTACTCCTGGGAATTGCTCAGTTTATCTGAAACTCAGCAAGAACCCTCGACCTCCAAAATCACCTCGCAGATACAATGGACTCCTTCCAAAGTATAAAATCCCTCTGAGGTAATCGGACCCCTTATGAAACCTCAAATGCCCTTCACACCCACTTACTTTCTTTTTCCGCCCAAAAAACTTACGTTGTATAGAACCTCAAAGCCATATCGCATCGCAATATCGCACTTTCATCTCCATGCCAATCATCACCCATCCATTCCCCGCCGATGCGATATCGGAGATTGGCAGTCGCAAGCGCCCTTCGTTCCGCCCGACGCAATATTGCGATATCGGCGATGGGCGATCGCAAGCGCCGAGTGTCCAATTCAAGCACCCTCTGTTCCCCGCCGATGCGATATTGCGATATCGCATCGGAGTTTCTTCATCACATTACCTCCAGCATCAACACCTCACCATGTCGCTCTGTACCAGGGACCCACCATAGCTGACGTCATCCGCCGTACAGCCGACGTCATGCTGACGTCCGCAGCCAGAAAGCCGAAACTTCGCGCAGGAAGAAAAATCGCACTTCGGAGCTCCAAATCAAGAAACAGAGGCAGTTTCTGATGCGCGATTAGCGCGAAGCGCTAATCGTGCATCGCTACGGGAAATAGGCCATTTCGAGGAATCTTCGGGGAATCTTCTGGTTTCCTAGCCCATTGCGCGCCGAAAAAGCCCGAAAATCGCCCGATCGTGCCAAAAGGATCCGGTTTAAAGACAACAGCAGATCAATCACAGAGTTTAAAGTGTATCAGATCAAATCATTAGGCATCAAGCGTGTCAAAGAGTATCAGTCAACGACGGAAGCCATCAATGTAGCGGCAAAGAGTATCAGCGAATATCTTGAGCAGCAGCTCGAAGCAGGAGAAAATTTAATATCTTCCAGCAGATTCATAGAAAGAGGGCGAAACTACTTGAAGCTCTCAAATCGTAATTATTGCACATTCAATTCACACTAGAGCTGAACTGCAGTTCTCGAAGCACAATCACTTTAGTAACGCCGCATCTGGTCCCCAAGGGCCACCTCGTCACCAGTTCCGATCCAGCTGCCCCCAGTGCAGCCAAAAAGATTTACTTGCATTTAATTCCAGCAACAATTAGATTTTTGAAGAGTTCTAAGCAGACCTGTCGAGGTCACTTGTAATGATGTCTTTCCGATATTTTGCTTATAAATACCACCCTGAGCAATGTTGTGAGGGGTTGGTTGGTTGGTAGTAGTTGTTGGTCAGTCTTCTTTCCAGCATTTTCTCCGAGCAGAGACTCGCATTGTAACTGTCATAATTTCTATAATCAAAGATTGCTGAAAGCATGGATTGCGAAACTACTTGATGTTTTCTCTTGGCCAAGGAATGATCACGGAATTCCCGTGTTTCTACATGATCCAATAAGTGTTCCTCTCCTCTGTTTAATTTTATGTTTTTTACCACCTTTCTGCCTTACTAAATTGCAGGAAAAAAAAATAGCTTAAGATTTGTTTCATTACACCTTAAGTTCAATTTCTGCGTTTTTCAATGTTTTCTTCAGAAACAGTTATGACCTTGTATTCTTAAATGATCTAGTTTACGTTGTTTCTTTCACATATGAGTGCATGTCTTAGGAATTATTAACTGCTCCTAGATCCCATTCATCCATTTATCCTCTTTGTCAGCATGATGAAATGATTCTCCTTTGCCTTTCATCCCTGATGTTCACTCCGTACTTTCAGCAAACAGAAAATTGTATCCTGTGTGGCTATCCCACTCCGTATCCCCTTGTGACCAAGAAAACGCTCGCAAGTCTCAATCTGTGACTCCATTCCCAATGGTTCGAAACTTATCACACCTTACCTTGCCTCTTTGTTCGAGAATCCTACCTTCTTTCCAATCACAATCAACACTCCCTTGAAGTCAGATAGCTAGCCTAAAATCATCAACTAAGGTTGAATCAAAAGGAGAGAGCCCTCTCTGATTGCAGGTGGGCTAGAACCTGCAATCAGAAGATTGGTTTGTGGTTACCTCGGCCGTATCCCTATTAGGAGCCTAGGGACAACCTGAGTGATAACATAATGGTGACTCCACTGGGGACCTCCTCAGATAAATCAATGCAATCAGTCTGCAGCCCTACAGAGGAAGAAACCGACTTGTAAAAGCCTCGGTCGACCTGTATCTGTGTACTCCATTAGGGATTCAAGCGCTTTGCTCATCTTTAAACCCCACTGGAGAAAGTTCTCCTGTTCTTCAAAGCTTGTCACGCTTAGTTCTGATCTTTGATGGTGGACAAAGATCAGGCACTTCAGAGTCTAGGCATCCACCTGGTGACTCCACTTCAATTTCAATCAAAGGCTCCATTGAGGAAGGAACCAAATGTTACAGCCAAGTGCTCCATGTATAATCAATAAGAGAGAATGATCGAATCCTGGGAGGAAATTCCATCTGATGAAGCTTTAGATAAATGCAGAGAAAGTTTATCAGAGTTTGAGCTTAATGAATAATTTTTCAGAGCGGTATTGTCAAAAATACGAGGCGGCCGGAATAAACTTTTCCTTGAGTTGGTTGTTGAAAAATATGAGAATGAAATTGAACTCTTGGGAGCTCAGAGACAGTCTTATGATTTCCGCAACCGTCAAGAGTTGTACCAAAATCTTCCTCCCTCAGTTCACAAGGAAATAGTGCTATCTCCTGAATTACAGTTTGAGTATGATCTGGCTTCCAAGGGAAAGACAGAAGGATCAACTGCTAGGCTCATTACCAAAGATTCAGCTACTTCGTCTGACCCAAAGAAACTGAAATCATGCCGAAGTCTCCATTCCCCTATTCAGGAGGAAACATTGTTGCCTGAGGACCTGCAGATTATGTATGATTCAATTTTCAAGGCAAAGACAGAAGGACTGGCTGCTAGGATCATTACCAAGGATGCATCCACTCCATCTGACCAAGAAAATCCTGAATCATGCTGAAGTCTCCCGTCCCAAACTCAGGAGGAGATGCTGCTACCTATTGATTTACAAACTCTACAGGATTCTATTGACAAGACAGAGACAGAACGGTTGACTGCCATGCTTACCACCGAGGACCCAGCCGCTTCGTTTGACCAAGAAGAATCAGAAGAAGTTCTCTCACAGGGTAAGTTTTTCGATCCCATTGCAGACTACATGGAACTTTTGCTTAACCCAAATTTGTTAACGTGCTTTCTCAGTGAAGACCACATACTTCAACAGAAATTGGTAGATGCCACAATTTTGGTTATAAGAGCATATACCCGAATGATGCTTTTACATTCAGAAACTATCAGTGAGCAAGTTCATCTTGTTTCACAGTTTCTTAAATGGCTGCACTCGTTGTTTGATTTCACCTAACGGAAAAGTAAGTGCTGGTTAGGGTAGGTAGGTAGAAGGAATAAAGCAGCCGGAGAAAATAAATTTTGCAGAAGACAGCAAGAAACCAAAGGCGAAGGCATTCTGACCTGCTGTTCTTGACTACTCACAAGGAGAAGCCATCCCCGAGTGGAGCCACTGTTAGCTTCCTGCTGCAGCAGGTTATTCATTTTTCATGATTGGCATTTTACAGGCTAAATATGTTGTACTTTTCTTGCTGCGATGCTCCATATTTGCTTAACAGTCTCCAAGTGCTGAAGGCTACTTCAAGTTCATTCAATTGCCTTCCAAATTTTGTAAAGTTTTCCGGATATTGCCATTTTTCAGTTAAAGGGAGGTCCAAACAGTTTAATCTTGGTCTCCCTAGGTTTAAATTTCCTGTTTTAGAATATAGAGATTGTAAATATGTCCAAACAGTTTAATCTTGGTAGATTCTTAGATATGTAGAGAACCAGAGAAGCCCAACAACTTAATCTGGGCTCTGGAAGAAATAAGGGTAGTATGTAGATAGGAAAGCATCAAAAGAAAAATGAAAGACGGGTTTGCAAGTCTAAGTGCACCCCCAAACAAGAGAAGAAAAAATGCTAGGTAAGTAGGCTGGGTAGGTAGTTCTGAGGTTGTTGAATCCTAAATTGCTGACCAGTTCCAGGTTTTCAGGTGTCACTTCATTCAGGTCACAATCAGCAAGAATTTGCATGCAAGAAGCTCAAAAGAGGTATAACTGACTCCCCTTCTCTATTCTCCCCAATCATTAACTAACTTCCCCAAAAGAGGTCAAGATCTGCTTGACACCTCTTAAGTTCCATCATCTTCATAACACTGGCTTGAGTAAAGATCTGCTTTACTCAAAGTTGTTCCATATTTTCTCCTAAAGTATGGTCCTACCCCCTTGTAACAGCCTAAGCTCTCCTGAACTTAGCGCTTTCTTACCATCTCCATATTAACCACTAACATTATTATTTAGCTCCCTATTCTCCTCATCCCCTTATTTATATTAAGTAAAACCCCCCTACGTAATATCCCTCCCCCTGGTTGAAAATAACCATAAGTACTCCTGGGAATTGCTTAGTTTATCTGAAACTCAGCAAGAACCCTTGACCTCCAAAATCACCTCCCAGATACAATGGACTCCTTCCAAAGTATAAAATCCCTCTGAGGTAATCGGACCCCTTCCGAAACGTCAAATGCCCTTCACACCCACTTACTTGCTTTTTCCGCCCAAAAAACTTACGCTCTATAGAACCTCAAAGACATATCACATCGCAATATCAGACTTTCATCTCCATGCCGATCATCACCCATCCATTCCCCTCTGATGCGATATCGGCGATCGGCAGTCGCAAGCACCCTCCATTCCGCCCGATGCGATATTGCGATATCGACGATCGGCGATCGCAAGCACCGAGTGTCCAACTCAAGCACCCTCCATTCCTCGACGATGCGATATTGCGATATCACATCGGAGTTTCTTCATCACATTACCTCCAGCATCAGCACCTCACCACGTCGCTCTGTACTAGGGACCCACCACAGCTGACTTCATCCATCGTACAACCGACGTCATGCTGACATCAGCAGCCAGAAAGCCGAAACTTCGCGCAGGAAGAAAAATCGCACTTCGGAGCTCCAGATCAAGAAACAGAGGCAGTTTCGTGCTAATCGCGCATCGCTACGGGAAATAGGCCATTTCGAGGAATCTTTGGGGAATCTTCTGGTTTCCTAGCCCATTGCGCGCCGAAAAAGCCTGAAAATCGTCCGATCGTGCCAAAAGGATCCGGTTTAAAGACAACAATAGATCAATCACAGAGTTTAAAGTGTATCAGATCAAATCATCAGGCATCAAGCGTGTCAAAGAGTATTAGTCGACGACGGAAGCCATCAATGTAGCGGAAAAGAGTATCAGTGAATATCTTGAGCAGCGGCTCGAAGCAGGAGAAAATTTAATATCTTCCAGCAGATTCATAGAAAGAGAGTGAAACTACTTGAAGCTCTCAAATCGTAATTATTTCACATTCAATTCACACCAGAGCCGAATTGTAGTTCCCGAAGCACAATCACTTCAGAAGCGCCGCATCTGGTCCCCAAGGGCCACCTCGTCCCCATTTCCGATCCAGCTTCCCCCAGTGCAGCCAAAAAGATTTACTTGCATTTAATTCCAGCAACACTTAGATTTTTGAAGAGTTCTAAGCAGACTTGTTGAGGTCACTTGTAATGATGTCTTTCGGATATTTTTCTTATAAATACCACCCTGAGCAATGTTGTGAGGGGTTGGTTGGTTGGTAGTAGTTGTTGGTCAGTCTTCTTTCCAGCATTTTCTCCAAGCAGAGACTCGCACTGTAGCTGTCATAATTTCCATAATCAAAGATTGTTGAAAGCATGGATTGCGAAACTACTTGATGTTTTCTCTTAGCCAAGGAATGATCACAGAATTCCTGTGTTTCTACATGATCCAATAAGTGTTCCTCTCCTCTGTTTAATTTTATGTTTTTTACCACCTTTCTGCCTTACTAAATCGCAGGAAAAAAGAATAGCTTAAGATTTGTTTCATTACACCTTAAGTTCAATTTCTGCGTTTTTCAATGTTTTCTTCAGAAACAGTTATGACCTTGTATTCTTAAATGATCTGGTTTACGCTGTTTCTTTCACATATGAGTGCATGTCTTAGGAATTCTTAACTGCTCCTGGATACCATTCATCCATTTCTCCTCTTTGTCAGCATGATGAAATGATTCTCCTTTGCCTTTCATCCCTGATGTTCACTCCGTACTTTCAGCAAACAGAAAATTGTATCCTGTGTGGCTATCCCGCTCCGTATCCCCTTGTGACCAAGAAAACGCTCGCAAGCCTCAATCTGTGACTCCATGCCAATGGTTCGAAATTTTTCACACTTTACCTTGCCTTTTCTTGTTCGAGAATCTACCTTCTTTCCAATCACAATCAACACTCCCTTGAAGTCACAAAGCTAGCCTAAAATCATCAACTAAGGTTGAATCAAAAGGAGAGAGCCCTCTCCGATTGCAGGTGGGCTAGAACCTGCAATCAGAAGATTGGTTTGTGGTTACCTCGGCCGTATCCCTATTAGGAGCCTAGGGACAACCTGAGTGATAACAGATTCTTCGATCATTATTTGCAAAAAATGTAATGTTTGAATCAAAATGTAATAGTAATTGTTTTGATAAAGTATGTTGGTTAGGATGATATGTGTAGAAAGGACATATATGACATATGGAAGGTGATAATGGAGTATGAAAGTGAATATGAACATAGTGAATGTGAATGTGAACGGACATGGTGAAACATTTTCCAAAAATTATAATTTTAGTGTTAAAGGAATTGTATGATAAAAAGCTAGAAAAGAACATACCTTTACTTACCTAAGTGGACAAACTATGTATATGTAGAAAAGTGTAGTTGCTGCTGCTGAATCATGGAATGGAGAATACAATAATGTGATCTATGTCTTGGCTGCATACATGATGGATGAAGTTGTAAATGTGGATCCTTTATTATTTTTGAATCTTCCACTGAACCATATAGTCTTCATGTCGTTCCATATCATGGCACAATTCTTTCCATGTGAATAAATGTGTCGATTTCGAACATGGAAAGAGGTCATTGGATTACCGACCATTGATGAATGTCGTTAACCAATGCGAGGCAAACTCACCATTAATGTCAATGAGTGCCAAAGTACCTAAGTACATCTTGCGAAGTGCGAATAGATGAGCTGATGTCGAGCCACTTGGAAGATCCAATAAGCAAAGTATGTTAATGTATTCCCATTGTTCATTGGCAAGAAGAATTGCCATTAAGGCATGCAAGCCTCAAGGTACTAACAATGACTCTAGTCTTTATCCCAGATAAGGTGCTGAGGTTGATGGGTCAAGACTGTTAGAAGGGAGGCCCTAAGGAATCCTCCATCATTTAACACGAGTATGAAATAATGATTTTGAAAGACCATAGATGGGAAATTTACATTGAAGCAGGGTTTATTTGGAAGAAAAGGAAAATGGGGTGACTCAACTTTGTAAGGGAGCTGAATGAATTTATTCATGGGCTACCAGTTAGTGAAAGAGATAGGAAAATGAATGTGAAGGAAAATGAACAATGGATCAAGGTTTTATTTGAAAACATGAAAAGGAAAATGGAATGGAAAATTTATTGACTAAAGAAATGGGAATGCAATGAAGTATTTATTTACTGAAAAATGAGTAGAAATATAATGGAAAATGTAAAGGGAAATGAGGCAAATGTTTATTAACTAAAGAAACATGGATGCAATGGAGACACTGGAATTTGAAAGGCTTGTAAGTGATGGATCTCATTTCACATCATGTGCTCATGCATTGATGTTTCATCTTTGTTGCCGCTTTGATCATTTTGTTATGAAAGAAATGTCATCTTTGAAAGGATTTTCAATGATTTGATAGATATGATGACATTCTCCCCCTTTTCTTACCCAAAATCATGTCATCATGCTTGAAATGGGGTCTTTAAAAAACATTGTTTGCTTGTGGTCATTTGTTTATCTTCCTTGAACCTACAAAAACTTAGTAGTTTTTCTGTAAATGTAAGTTTATCATAATAGAGAGGTGATCAATCTCTCTATTTATGAAATTTACAAAAAGAAACTAATAATTGGTACTAATGAAACAAATTCTTGAAAGAAAAACCAAAAGAATTTTTACCTGTTTCAAAACTAAAACTAGTACCTCATTTTACCTGTTATGCCTTGTCAGCATTTTCTTCATTATTTAACTATTTCAAACTCTTTTGAAAGTTTTCTCATTTTCTACATCTCTTTTATATCTTTCCAACGACGCTTGAATCGTTGAAATCTGATGTCGTATGAGAAAGTTGTGCTTATTTGAAATTTGGGTGAAACAATGAAAATTGTCAAGAGGTTTCTAGGCTGTAGGATTGTGCCCTTCCTACATCTAAAACAAATCTTGTCAATCTTCTTTGGCTGAGCCATGACATAAAATTTTCCAGTTTGTGATGTCATTGGCTTCTGTATTTGCAAGACTCAAACAAACATGATCATATAAAAATACTTTGTGAAACGAAAATGCATGTATACATGATTCAATCTTCCATCTATAGGATTCTCTTCAAGGTAATTTGTAAAAAAATAATCCTATTTTTGAAACACCCTTATTGTTCTTCTTCTTGATCCATTTTCAGTATTGAAAAATGAGCTGGCAGATGGAGGGTGACTGTGTAATAGTGATGTGGCAATGAATGTGCAATATTAGTCGATGTTGTGTTGCCATGTGGTGGCAAAATTGTTCTTTAGTTAATGTTGTGTCAAAACTGAAGAATAATTATCAAATATCAATCCCTATAAGGTTTGAACTCATGACCTCCATTATGTAATTTGAATAACTTACCAATAAATCAAAATTCACATTTATGAATTTAATGGAATTTTGGATATTTTAATTTTTCTAAAATGAAAATTGAAACAACAACTTGACAAGTGGCCAATCTAAATCCAAGATTTTTAGGAAATATGATTCAAAAATATTTGCCAAATCATTTTTCATATATTTTGAATTCATCCTCTCCAAAATTCTTAGGAAAATGAAATTCCAAAATATTTGCCAAATTATTTTTCATATCTTTTGAATTCATCATTTCCAAGATTTTTAGGAAAATGGAATTCCAAAATATTTGCCAAATTATTTTTCATATATTTTGAACTCATCCTTTTTGCTTAAAAAGTGGATTCTTTAACCAATTTTTATTCTATAAAATCTTGGGAAATGTTTATGATTTTTTTTAATATTTTTTTGTTGCAAGTTGTAAGCGTGGAGAAAATCTCTTCTTTGTAGTAAGAATTTTTTTTTTAATATATTTTTTCGCTGTTTAATTATTAAATTTTTTTACCAATTTTTTTAAAATTATTGATTGATTTTTTTCTCTGTAGCTTGGCAACACTACTGGGTGGCTAGACATAGCTCTGTGGCTGAGCCAATGGACGGCTATGGCCTTGGCTGCTGGCTACATTTAATTGAAAAATCGTTTTTTTCACGCAGCCTCATAAATAACACTCCAGAGAACCCTAAAAATATCTCAAATGGCTACAAAGTTTGTGAAAATATTCCATGTGAAACATAATTCACCCCGTTCTGAGAAAAACGCATGTTTTAAATTTTTCATATTCGTTTTCATTTGGGCACAAAATGAATTTTAAAAATGACATTTTTAACTTCTTCGAATTTGGCCTTTGCTCAGTTAACTACTAGGTGAAATTCGTTTTTTTCTTTTTTAAATAAGGGCAATTCACAACTATCTTTCATTTTTTCAAAATCACATATAATATTTGCAGCAATTTGTTTCCTTGACTTCCATGAATTTTTATTTGTTTACTTTATTCTCATTTTCATTTTTGTGTTTTTATTTATTTATATTATTTTTAAAAGAGACAAATAATGAAAGGTTTAAAAAAAAAAAAAAAAAGATATACTAACATGAAATTCTTTCTCTGATCCTCCAGGTCACACAAAGCACAGGAGGAGAGCATACTTATGAATTCTTTATGTAATTGAAATCTAAAATTTGAAAATAAATATAAGAAGAATTTGATTTCAAACCTCAAATTTTAACTTTATAAACTCCACTCGTTTTCCTTCTTCACAAATATCCCTATGATTGTAGATCTTCCTGCCAATGGTTAGTGAATGAGGTGGCTCTTACTGCACCACCAAAATTTCCAAGAAAATGAAATCAAAATTGAAAATCAAAAACTTAAAAAAAACCTCCAAGCTTGGTTTTATTTTCCTATGCTATACTATTCTATTTTGAGAACTAGATTTTTTTTTGAAGTGTACGAGTATTTCCAATGAAGCCATTCATGGATCAAAATATCTAGTATGTTCACATCCAAATGTGAAAAATATACTTGAATGTTTACACGGATATGAGAGATCAATTGCACATTTGGATTAAATTCTAGGATTCGTTGAAGAATGGAAGAATGTTATGGCCCAGTCAGATTTTAAAACCAATCTTCAATGTCATCTTCATTCTCTTGTCTCTCTTCCAAATGCTTGAACATCATTCTAGATCTCCTGTCCATAAATGGATTGATTAGTTCAACACCCTTATAGTGAACATATTGATTGAAATATATGCATCATACTTATCATGATTTATATATGCAGCTAAAAATGAGATTCAAAGCTAACCCCTATGTATACTTCCCCATGTTACTAAGATCTTGCTGTCACCAAGTCATCCTTTGAACATGAGTTAGTTTTTCCAAAGAAAAATATTGGTACTGAATTAAATTCCTAATGCCTAATCCCTTAGCACCATCCCCGACAACGACGCCAAAATGTTAAGCAATTTAATTGCTTAAATTGTTTTCATTAAATTATCAACCAGGGAAACTCGTAAGCTTGTAATGACGCCAGCAAAATATATGCAGGAGTAGGAAACTAACTCTATGAATAACTAAATGATTTCTGATTCAACATAATATGCAAGAGAAAAGGCTCCTAATTGAGGAGGTCCTTTTTGTCCTTCCCTACAGTATTATAGATTGAAAAGGAATAATGGATTACATAAAACCAAAAAACTTGAAATAAAGACAAGAAAATGAATTTTAATTGTTGTTCAGATTCAAATAGAGAGAGAGACTAACTTAGTCCCTTGATTGTCCCTATATATACTAATCCAAACTAAACTAAGATTCATTCATAAGTATAGGAAATGAAATAACTTGAAACTTAAAAGTAAAAGAATAAATTTCAATTAACATGCAAATCAAGTGGAGAGAAAGCCTAACTTAGACCCTTGGTTGTCTCCTCATATTCTAACAAGATTTTAATTTAAAACCCATTCATCAATCACAAATAAATCCTCAAACATCTAGGAAACTAAATGAAATAAGATCTATTATGAAATAAAATGTTTCTTTGATCTTTACAAAGTGAGCTCAATTCTCTTAAGAACGAAGTGACAAGCTATTCCATATACTACATTAAGATAATTTATATCTAAAACTATAGAATGGAAATTTATGTAAAATGAAGCTTTATTCTATTCCATCATAAGTTTTATACATGCTCCAAGAGTCCTCCTTTTGGAATGGAGGAGGTGCTCCTATTTATACAAAAATTTAAGCAACTAACTCATTAATGGAGATCCACTAATCCCTCATATCGTTACAACCAATATGAGACACATATTCCTTTATCCATGATTTTTATCCACGAGATATGCTTGACCCCTATCCCAAATATCCTTCAAATCTTCAAGAGAATTCGAATTTGAGTCTTGGAGGCCACATAAGAGTATCTTAGAACCTTCCAAATCACCTACACATGTCACCAAACTCATTCCACCTTTAGGTATAAGCAAATATGTTATTTTTCTAACTTTTAATTGTCAATTCACTTTAAATACTTGAAATTAATAACTGTGGAAAATGAAAATATAAAACCATATGGTAATGTAAATATAGGGTTATGTAATGATAATGTAATGAAATGAAGTGACAAAATGAGGATAAAGGTGAAAATGGAGTGAAAATGTATGCTAATTTGGCAGCCCAACAGTGACTAGTTGTAGGAAAACTTAACATGGCCAAGTATGCTCATATTTGAGAGTTGAAATCGAGGCAAGGGTCATGACTAATTGTAGGAAAACTTAACATGGGCCAAGTGTGCTCATATTTGAGAGATGTTATAGTTGTAGGAAAAAGTCAGGAAAACTAACAATCGTAACGTTTTAAAGTTGCATGGCAACTCTCCGAGGGGGTTGATTTGTCCCTTCCTAACATAACATTCTGATTGACATGGACAAAGGTGTCCAAGGGGGGATTGTAAAATATTCTAACAATATAGGAGGGATTGGTATAAGTACCAAGCAGAAAACAATGAAAAACATGGAGTCAAACAACACAAATCCCGATGGAGGAAATGGACAAGCTGCAGAGGAAGAATTGAGGCTTGCAAAGTTAGGCCTAAATGGGGGATGTAGACCCAGCTCAAAAAATCTTCCAAAGGTGGTATTAATGGATCTCCAAACAAAATCTCAAGGGGACTAGATGAAGACATATGCATTTATACGAAAATGTATGGGGATCTAGCCAAATGAGAAAGTTCTACAAACATGGATTAATTACGTCTAGAAGACCAATGGGGAGGTTGACTTTCAGTTAGGGTCTAAATTATTATTTATGGTTGTATTTTATAACCTCAAAGATAGGGATAGTATCTTTGAAAGAGGATCTTATTTTCTATGGTCAATATGCCTATATATGTGATGCAGGAACAAGAATTTCACCCCAGAAAAAGAAATTTTTTCCTCTGTCCACTGTGGATCAAACTATATTCGCTACCCATAGATTATTGGCTTCTTAAAACCTCAGAGGCAAGCGAGCAGGGAAATTACACAATGTATGCCATATATTTGTGGAAATGGATATTTCATGAGCCCTCCTAGAGGAAGCCGCACTTGAATTTCAAGATGAGATCTGGACTCAGAGTATCGACTATGAGGATATCATGCTTAGATGTTCGTGATGACATGAACACATGAAACTATTTATATAATACACTCTCAATATCAGGATAGAGTGAAAAAAATTTCATCTAGAAAGAGACTTGGACAGTTTCATGAACGTTAGTACTAGGGAGAAAGTAGGGAAGAAGAAAACACAATGAAGCTCATGAGGAAATAAGGAATCTAATAATCACTATGAATTCCTGGCCAAGGAATCACATGAAGAGCAAAAAAAGTATTCATCTTGATTAGGAAGCTCAAGAAATGAAACCAACAAAGATCAGTATCCCCACAAATGAAGAAATCCTAAAGGTCCTTACACAACCCCTTGCAAAGGAATGATATGTAATCCCATCTCAACATCACAGTGAAGACCTGGACATGACACCAAGTGAAGCAAAGAAATAAGACCCATATCTGAATGAAATAGTGGAGCACGTAGGAGTAGATCTACCCCAACTATTAGAAAAATGAAAATCAAAAGGGATGAATGCAACACCCAAAGACCAAATTTATGAGGTGAAATAATTGTTTCTTACCAAAAAGGACACTGAAATGAGGGGTACCAAATGAGCGCATGGAGATGTGAAAGGCATGGAAGTCAAATTAGAGGCCCAAGGCACCCAAACCCCCAATAAAATCCAGTGGAAAAGACAAAGGAAATCTAATAGTATGTCCTTCAAGGAATTAGGAGCCCTTCTAATAAACTCAGGTAAGATGAAATCCTAGTACTCTAACATGCACCACCCCCCCCCACTTGTTCCAAATAAATTATTAACATGGAATATAAGAGCCTTTAATAGCCCAAAAAAGTAAATAATCCTTAAAGAAAGAAATGAAAAAAGAGAATCGTGACATTTTATTTATTCAAGAGACTAAATACTCTACAAATCATATGAAAGTATGTAGTGGTTAATTTTGGAATAAATTTGAATTTGTAGATATAGAATCTAGAAATGCGGCAGGGGGAATCCTAACCTTATTGAACCCTCAAATAGTCTATGCAGTTTCCTTTCAAGGCACCAAATATTCCATGTCTTTGGTTTTACATTATGTAAGTTCGCCAAATACAATCCTATGCACTGATGTGTATGGCCCTCAATGAATTGATGGTAAGCTTAATTTCATGCAGTCCTTAGAAGCCCTCCACAAGAGGTATTAAATCAAAAAATGGATCCCCGATAGGGATTTCAATATGGTTCTTTTGCTTGAAGAAAAGAAGGGAGGATCTTGGAAATTGGAAAGAGACTCTCAAAGATTCCAGAACGTGATTTATTCTAAGAAGATAGTGGATTTAGAACCCATAAATGGTATGCATACCTTGACAAACAGATGTTTGGGAAAGCACATGGTCAAATCAATGCTGGGTAGATTCTCAGTTTTAGAGGAGTTAATCTTGCAATGAATTTCCTTAGGGACCAATATCCTTTATATTTGTGGCTCAGGTCATTGGTTGATAACTATGGATTCCTAGATTACGGGAACTCCAAATCATATAACCTTCAGGTTTGAGGTTTTTTGGCTAGACCACCAAAATTTTGTAGACAAAGCTAATCAATGGCAGAAGGAGGGAAAGTAATGAGAGGCTCCAAGATGTTTAGGTTACAGCAGAAACTAAAACAAGTTAAAGAATATATCAAACTATGGAACAACAATGAGTTTGGCAATATCTTCGAGGCCAAAAAAGAACTAGCTGGAAAAATGGAAGCACTACAAAGATATGCAATGGAGGAAGATTTCACATTGGAGAAGTGTTGGGTAGCAGATCCCCTGCATAATGCTTAAAGTCAACAATATTGGGTAAAAGTATGGAAAAGGTTCCACGAAGTGCAAATTGTAATAATTCAAGTCAAAGGGTTGTCCGCCCGAAAATAATGTAAGAAAATAGAAAGTGAGTCGGCTTGCCCATGGTCCGCAGACCATGGGAATGTATAAATAGAGCAAGGCTCTGTGGTTAGAAGTATTTTTTGGTTTTTGTATCTTGAATGTTATGGGTTTATGAAGGAAATATTATCTCTGTGTCTGTAAGTCTAAGTCAAGGGTGTTGGTAGCTAGATAGAGGCTTTGCAGCTGTGTGTGCAGAGGCCTAGTAGAGTCCGTAACTATGTGCATGGGCCCTTAAAACTGAGTGCACAGGGAAAATCTGGTTATACTGAACAGAAGATAAAGAAAGATAATAATTTTGAATCATTATGTGCTTTATCACGAATCTATCTATTTTCTTATGTTCTAAATTCATGCATATTTCGGATTGCACGCACTAGTTATTACTGTTAAATGTTTGCTTAAAGACCTTAAGAAATATATTAGAATGATAATACACACGTATTAATAAGAATCTAAGAAGTGCCTCATCATTGAGCTTCACAAAGAAAAAATTGGTGTGCACAGTAGTGCAAGTGTGCAGATCGGCTCGTGACCCATCCAGTCCCCATCTAGGCATCCCTTGGGTGTAGAGACCTGGTTCCAGAATGCTCGCTTGCTACCTCGAGTGAGACTTCAGTCCCCACTCCATGGACTATTTCCAAAACGACCGGTAGTGCGGGATTTATTTGGCTAAAGCACTTCTAAACCTGGGTCAGGCCCCAACAAGCCAACAAATGGTTCGTTGTTGGGACTGGGATCTGGTTAAGGGATGTCTGATGTCAGAACACTAGAACCTTATGGAGAAATAACTTGGAGATTGGTTGGATTAGAAGATTCACAAGTTCATTGTACAGGAAAACAAAAATCCATAGATATCTGAGAAGAGGTGGCTAGATTGCTACATATACACTGGATCCATGAGATCTTCTACACATCCTTCTCAACAAAACTATATGAGTGGATCGTGATGCTAGCTAACTATCACGGAAGGTGCAGATTGGAACAACCCATTGTGTGGACTCCAGAGTTGGTTCGCAGACTAGAGGCATATGAAGATAAAATCGCGCGGGTAGTAGATCACTATTTGGACCAGATAATAGAAGGGTTTATCACTGAGTTCACGATAAACAAAATTATGAGCTACAATGAAGCAGAGCGGCGTTTTGTCAAGGGACCACGGGGTAAGTACATCAAAACATTAAATATCTTAATTAAAATGTTGTTATGTGAAAAATGGGTTATGTGAATCCATTGATGTATGGGGTAACGTGGAGTGGAAGAGGCTACCAAGGGATCGAAGGGATAGAGAATAGTCCCCTGATTCCACTGCTAAGAGGAAGCAAGGAGGAGCTTGCTGGGTTCTCCCTGAGAAGCGCGGTCCAGTTGATAAAGCAGTGCATTCCACTGGTACAACCGTCGTCCACACCATTACCTACATCAACCCCATATTCAGCTACACCCTTCCACCTCCACCACCAAGGGTCAGAATGGTGAGTGCAATCAAGTTGCCTGTATTTATAAGAATATTAAATGAAGAACTACAAAATTTTTGGTTCGTGGTAAAGGCAGTATGGGAAGCCTAAGGCATTACGGATGATAACATCAAAAAGGATATTTGGTAAGTGTGCTACAGGATCACGCGTTGATGTGGTATAGAAAGTACTCTGGAAATCACCCAAATGCGGAAATAGCGACGATCCAGGATGCATTGAACAAAGAATTTAGCCGGCCAAAATCAGAAACGCAGTTGATCATCGGGTTCAAGGAAATTGTGATGCTGCCAGGTGAAACCCCTTGGGATCTGGATCATAGACTGAAAATTATGATCCGTGAGGATAACATGACGCTAACAGATGCACAACACTGTGCATGGCTTGTGGCTTCTTTGACACCACATTTGCGTACGACGCTATCACAGTAAAAGATCTTGACCCAGGCTAAAGCATTAGAGATAGTGATGAGGTTGCATGAAACTCCAATATAGGATCCTGGGTTGGGAGTTCAACAAATCAACAAGCAACTACAAAACCTATGTTTGGAGATGCAAAGTTTAAAACAAGATAAGGTGCCCCAACTAGCAGCACGTGAAGAGGTATGGTGCATGAAATGTAATGGCCAAGGCCACAGTAAGGATCAATTTCTGATATTCGTGAACTATTTGGCAATATCAATGCCATTGAGACTAGAGGTACAGGTGGGACCAAGTGCAGCGCCCGCACTCTGGTGCGTGATCTATCAGGTGAGAGGAAAGCACACAACAGACAACTCTCATCTATTGCAAAAGTTTACACAAACCCCCTAGCAGCTATTTTGCAATTGTTGTAGATCAGTGGGCCACGATGAATGAGACTGTCGAAGCTATGAGGTGATGATAGACCAAACATATGCCTACAAGACGCAGATAGAGGCATGAGGTCAAGATCCTATCGCAGCAATAGCGCATGTCGGATTCTAGGGATGTGGAAAAGGATGAGTATGAATGGGACCTGGACGAGGGCGATGATAGTTAATCTGCTACAATTGTGGAGGACATGGGCACTACACACGTGACTGCATGAACCCGACCATAACATTTTTCCCTTACCGTTACCAGTTTGATCATGAAGCAATAGATTTCCCCACGCTAATCGCATAGATGCATGAAAAATGGGTGCTTTAGTATACTCCCACACAAAACATCCAAATGATGAAGGTTGAACCGTGTGAAGAGGACCCTAATGTGAATATGGTCCTCAGAAGTGGTGCAACTACAAGGGATGATAATGGGAAGCAACTTAAGGAAGATATGTGGGTTCGCAAGGCCCCTACAAAGCAACCTAATTTTGATTTGGAATGTGCAAAGGAGACATTTATGGAAGCTAAGAAGAGATTCGCAGAAGCCTCTACTTCAGGTAGGAAGGATCAAACTGAGCTAGAAATGGATCCTTCTATGCTAACTACCTTTTTGGAGACATGCATAAATCTACTACGGGACAATAAAGCAGTTAAGGGATTGCAAGAGCTGATAACTAGGTGTGGAGGGTCGGATGAGCCGCGCATGGTCTAGAAACTAGGGAAGCATGCTTTGCGCAATGGACGAGAAATGCGGTTAACTGCAAAAATTGTTGACTATGAGATGGATCAGGTCATTCTGGACTTGGGATTAGATGTGTATGTGCTACCTAAATTGACCCGGGAATGCCCGCACTACAATGGTCTCCTATTCAATCACAGATGGTGAACCAGCAAAATATCTTGCCCATGGGAAGATTGCAAGGAATTACAGTAGACATTGAAGGCACGAGCACACAAACATATTTTGAGGTAATAGAAATTATGGATGACAGTAACCCATACCTTGTATTATTAGGGATGAATTGGGCCACGGATATGAATGGATTCATCAACCTAAAGAGATGAAAAATGATATTCGAGAAAAACGCTCTATGCGTAGTGGTTCCACCGGACCCAGTCAAAGGAGCATGCTACACTGAACCTGTGTGCGATCAGGACAATGACGATGAACTAGATTGAATCTACCAGATCATAGCACAGGATCAGGATTGGGTGAATTTGATGGCAGACGAGAGAATCTCATGGGAATGAGACAATTCCTACACGTTGGACTCAGATGAAGAGATTGAGTGACGGTAGAACTGATTGCATGAGGTAACAATGCTAAATTGTAATATGATGGTTAGATCGCTATGTCACGTAATGATAGAAGTAAGGGAATTGCCAACATATGTAGGTGCAACGAACGTGGAGGAACCTATAGACCACCGCAAAAATGTAATTCTAGAAGAAAAGCAGCAGGGTGTGAAAACAGGGGCGTTGTGTGCAATAACTGCACAAGGATGGAATACATGCTAAAAGACTAGGAGGAACTGGTATGAATGTAGAAGTCAGGTGCATCAGTGGTGTAGGATGCAGGTGTATGATGTGCAATAGCGTAACCAACTAAGAATCAAAAATCAGAATTTACCATCACGATGCATTCTGCCAGCGGTTCGCGACAAAGCCATCAGGAAAACATGTTAGAGCATGAACGACATTCGCCTGATAAGATGAACCAATGGGAATTTGTGGGTAGCAGGGGTTCAATGGGCCTATAAGACCATCACCAAAAGGAGGGAGGTGGAGGTGATCTTATCAATGGTGAAACAAGATGGAACTAAGAGGATAGAAGAAACTTCCTTGACTGCAACCTCTACAGTTCGAACAAAACGTGAGGTCATGCGCAAAGGAATTCAGTAGTTGCAGGAAGCTATTCGGCGAGGCAGTAGAAGACTTCATGAAATCGATGAAGAATGGGCATGGCCAAGGAGGACAAGTGCGATGTGGGATGAAGAAATCCACAAAATGAAAATTGGCACTGCACATGCGGGCCACACATATCTCCAAATAAGGGAACCAGGCTTGGCCGGTTCTACCTCAGGACTAGAACAAGCTGATACCTTGCTATCATGGCTACAACTGCACCAATGGAGGAGTGTACCATATATAGCAGAGCATGATGGGATAATGGATATGAAGGCACCTGAAAGGTGCCTACAGCCTGTGCTAGCAGGGAAGTTGAAATCTCGCACCTAGAGTGCGACCACTTGACTATCTATGAAGGGCACAATATTATTGTTCCAAGCAGCTAGAAGGAGGTGCGGGACTATAAAAAAGCCTACAAAATACCTACATGGAAAGAGGGTTCCGTGCGGGGCCAGTCGGTCAGTAAGATCACGATCACACCAAAGGGGCTCCACTACCGCGTGGGAAGGTTGGGAGCTGACCATTGACGTCACTGATCAGGACAAGAAGTTAGAGTTATGGCAGAGAGGAGTAGGCGGCGGGCCATTAATACATGAGTCCCAAGCTATATACGAAAATATCCGCCTCCAAGAAGATATTAATGAGTGAAAAGTGGAAGAAAGGGTTAAAGTCAAATTCACATGTTCTTATAAAAACCACTGGGGTAGCCCTACAAAAACTCTTGCCTATGTGAGATTCAAGCGAGTATAGAACAACAAGCACCCACTTGCTTGCCCCCCTAAGAGCATGTCGATGAGTGAACTCAAGATAGAAACCATGAGAACTAGGGTAAGGTCCAAGGAAGTGCCCTATATAACACAGGAGGAGTCAAGAGTGGTGGTCACTGCCCCAAAAGTTGCAAAGTCCCCACACATGCCGTGACCCTGGAAAAACAAGTAGACTATGGGACTAGTTCAGGTATCACCAAGATTCAGTAAATTATTCATGGCAGAAAAGGGAAAAGCAATCACCATAGAAAACGAGGAGGACACGGAAGACTTGCAAGCCCTGATCACTTAGATTGAATCACAGGATGAGGAAGGGGTGGATGATGTCCAAATAACTTCATTACCACCATATATCTCTTTGTGGAATAG
This sequence comes from Pinus taeda, assembly GCA_000404065.3. NCBI lineage: Eukaryota > Viridiplantae > Streptophyta > Pinopsida > Pinales > Pinaceae > Pinus > Pinus taeda. Next base: position 37,672 of record APFE031667196.1, read on the forward strand.
GGCACCCAAGATACCAAAGGACTTGGAGGCCATGAAGAGTACACTCCAAACCCTGCTTCTTCCATATGAGATATGGTTTGATGGTCTACCACTGGGTCAAGTACCGAGTATCAAGTTTGAAGATTGGGATCTTGCGGAAAACAACAAGTTTCCCCAATTGGCTAAAGAGAAATTACTATGGTGGAAGTGGTTACGAGGTGTGGAGAAGATGAGATTACTCAATTTGAGGTGGACACCCCACTATCACCGCACCATTTTTGTTATCCGACAGTTACTATGTCTGGTAAATAATGGGTGTCTCTAGTTGGAGGAACCGATTCCCATCATGACCGATTTAGCATGCCAAATTTCCCAGCTTCCTACTAAAGGGAATGATCCTGCCGACATAGCTGGAACGAGTAACGACGCGGGTATCACAAAAGCCATGAAGTTTAAATATATGATGGAAAAACTTAAGCGAGGGTATGTAATAGAAATCATCAAAGATCGAGGGGTGTGTGTTGCCACCCAGTTACTGGCTGGTAAGCTCATGAGAAAATGTCGTGCAGACGAAGTGCCAACCACTGTCATTGCGCTCATGGAGCAGTGTTCAGAAGGGGTTTAGTTCAACTCGGTACAGTTTCTTTGCAACAAATTTTTGACGAATTGTTGGGAAGCCCAACAACATGGTAAGGCTTTCCATTATGCATGGTTGCTCCTAACAATCCTACTGGTTTCAGGAGAGCTATCACAGGGCAGCCAATTTCCCGGCAATGAGGACAACCTCCCTGACTTCGTGCGATATAACTTGCTCTGGGCTACGAAAGATACCACGAGGATTTGTGAGATCAAGGTGTTTTATATATTCATCAAGGCTAATATCTAGACATGGATCACTCGTAGACAACGGTTATCCCCAAAAGTATACAATAGTTTGCAAAGTGCAACCGAGTACAAAGCAAACATGCATAATCTATATATCCAAGCGCGAAAGGATCTAAATCAAACATGGGTAAAGCTTCCGTTCATTGCAAGGGATGATGAAATTTACGAGGTAACGGAAACATGGCCTCTAGAGTGGCATGCCCCAGACTTGGCCTTTAGAACGGATTGTATCACAATAGCGAAAGAAGGAAATCCAGCTACGACTCACTAAGATGGCGTAAAGGACGCGTTAGGAATAGAAGGCAGCTTCGCAGCAGCAGGCGACCGAGGAAGAAATCACTGAAGAGATCAGAGAAGATCAAGAAATTTCCTCAAAGTAGGACATGCTAAGGGAAATGAACATACAAGAACGCATGGAACTTACCACAAAATCGACCCAAGTCAAGAGGCCGAACATCAAGGAATCACCGCATATACACAAGAAGACAAAGATAACAAAGACTTTGGAGAAAGATTTTCTTGACAACAACGAACTGAAGCGTAATGTCACTAAAGGTGCTTTGGAGGAGCTAACGATAGAGCATACAACTATGTTGGGGGGGCTCAAAGCATAGCTATAGGCATTACAGGTGCGACCCCCGGGAGGGTGGATACCAAACCTAACAGACGACACATCTGCAGCCAAGAAAATGGTGCAAGCCCACACAATGAACACTTTAGTGTTGCGAGCAGGCGCTATCCTAAGAGAAGCCGAAGGTGACATGTGAAGTTCGGGGTTGAATTTGGCTACCCTTCCCAGAGAAACCTTATACTAGCTACAAGATGGGGTCACCATTGAGCTCCGTGCCAGGGAAGGCTGCGCCCTCTAAGTCTTAATGGAGCACAAAGAAAATCTGGAGCAGGTTAGTCTATAGCGTGATGATTTGGTTGCACACAACAAGTAATTGGAATAGGCCATGGCAGAGGTCTATAGCAATGTACCAGAGTTGACTGTGCGAGCGGAACTCCCAATAGCTAACAAGATTAATCACATGGCTGCAAGATTTCGTAAGGCCCAAGAGGAGGTCATGAAATCTCAGTGGGAATTAAACTTAAAAATCCCGGAACTAAGGATGAAGGTGCAACATCCTACACCCCCAGATGTTCAAGGGCAGTGCCGCTATGAAATCCAAGGAGGATGGGAAGTGATAGTGTGTGCTGTCAAAGATTTCTCGGGATTGTTAGATCAATCCCTCCTTACGCTCACATCCCTTTAGGAAGACTCAATGCTACAGTAGGTAGAGACAAAAGCGCGGGAGTTGCAACAAGCTTATTACCAAGTTTTGGGGATAGCGCAAGCAGTCGCCATCAGATTTGCCAACATGAGGGAGGCGCAAGTTCTCAAGGCACAAGTGGATGTCGCGCGGCAGAAGGAAGTAGTGCTTAAAGAACACATTCAGCCTTGGCTTGATGAGGCATTCACAGTCTCCACCAAAATTAAGGGAAAGTTAGCACACATGCAGGCCGCATCTGAACATGGAAAAACAACTGAAACTAATACTGATGCATTGGTATCTCACATAAAATGGGTACAAAAGATGACGAAAGAATTTGTTGCAAATGTAAGCAAAGCACAAAAGTTGTTGGATGACCTCCATGCAAATATTTCCGCACCAACCAAGTGACTTTGGATCAGTCACGATGATTTTGTTGAGGGCCTGTTGGGTATTGGATCCCCCACATAATGGTTTTGTGGCTTAAAGTCAACAATTTTGGGTAAAAGTATGGAAACGGTTCCATGAAGTGTGCGAAGTGTGAATTTTAATGAGTCAAGTCAAAGGGTTGTTTGCTTGCAAATAATGTAAGAAAATAGAAAGTGAGTCGGCCTTCCCATGGTTCGCAGACCATGGATATGCATAAATAGAGCAAGGCTCTATGGTTAGAAGTAGTTTTTGGTTTTTGTATCTTGAATGTTATGGGTTTATCAAGGCAATATTATCTCTGCATCTGTAAGTCTAAGTTAAGGGTGTTCGTAGATAGGTAGAGGCTCTATAGTTGTGGAGGCCAGTTAGAGTCTGCAACTATGTGCGCGGACTCCTATAGCTAAGTGCGTAGGGCATATCTAGTTATAGTGAATGGAAGATAAAGAAAGATAATAATTTCATAATCATTGTGTGCTTTATCACGAATCTATCTATTTTCTTATGTTCTAAATTTATGTGTATTTATGATTAGTCAAACTGGTTATTACTATTAAATGTTTGCTTAAATACCTTAAGAAGTATATCTAAACGATAATAAACATGTATAATAATAAGAATCTAAGAAGCACCTCATCATCGAGCTTTGCAAAGACCAGATTGCTATGAAGAGTGGCGCAAGTGCGCAAATCAGTTCGTGACCCATCTAGGTCCCATCTAGACATCCCTAGGGTGTGGAAACCTGGTTCCAACACCCTCCCCTACTACCTCGGGTGAGACTTCATTCCACGCTTTGCGGAATATTTCCTAAAGGGCCAATAGTGTGAGATTTGTTTGGCTAAAAAATTCCAAAACTAGGTCAGGTGCCAACAAGGCAACAAGAAGCAAAATCAAGAGAAATCCCTTCATATGGAATGGGAGGAAATATGTAGACAAGAAGAGAAATTATGAAAATAAGAATCGAGGGTGCAATGGCTTAAGGATGGAGAGAAGAATACTGAATTATTTCATCCAACCACAATCTCCCATAGAAATAATAATAAAAAATTGATATTTAAGGATACACAGGGAAACATGATCCATTCCCATCAAGGGATCAAGTAAACTCTGGTCCAACACCTCCAAGAAATAACAATAGGGTCCCCGGGAGAAATATCAGAGGACATTAGGAAAATCCTAAATAATGTCCCAAGGATAATTACATAAGAGAAAAATGATAACCTTATCAGGCCAATATTGATTAAGAAAGTGAAGCAGGTGGTGTAGGACATGCCCAGTTGCAAGGCGCCTGACCTTAATGGATTTATAGTCGATTTTTTAAAGCATGCTGGGAAAATGTGGGCCAATATATTGCTAAAGTTGTAGAATATTCCTACCCATCAGAAATAATCCTAAAATCTCTCAATTCCACCTGCATATCATTGATCCCAAAAGAAAAAGAAAGAAACACTCCTGATATATTTCGTTTTATTTCTCTCTATAATGTAATCTATAAAATCATCTCAAAAGTTATTGCAGATCAATTAAAACCTATGCTACCAATTCTCTTTTCAGAAGAATAGGTAGGTTTTGGTAGAATGGAGGCAAATTATTGACAACATAATATAGGCCCATGAATTCATTCATTCCCTTAAAACACAGAAAAAGGTTGGAATAATAATGTAGTTGGATATCACTAAAGCATATGATAAGTTAAGCTGGTAATATTTCGAGAACATATTGAAAGGTTAAGGTTTTTTGCAACGCTAGATTTAGTGGATAATGTCTCTAATCACCTCTACTAGCTTCTCAATCATGGTCAATGGGGCTCTAGTGGAACCCTTACTTCCTTCAAGGGGCCTCAGGTAGGGTGGTCTATTACGTCCCTTTCTATGTTTTTTGGAAATGGAGGGAGTTAGTAGAGCCATTAAAGTAGAGACTATTGCAAAGGATATTAAAGGATTACACCCTTATTCTGAGTGTAAACCAACCATCCAATAAGAATTTGTGGATTAAACAATGCTTCACAATTTCCTACTATCAAGGATGAAACAACATATAAGAAGATCCTCCGTGACTTTGTGGCAACTATAGGTATGGAGGTTAATTAATCCAAGTCAATACAAGGAAAATACCTTATAGCGAAGGCTTTTGGAGAGGCCCCTATGAAAATATCCCTGAAATCTATTTGTAGGAGAGGTTACTATTTGAGGTGGCGAGCTCATGGTTTAGTGAATGTTTGTTTGATGGTGCACCTAAATTATTCAAGCACGTCGGTGCTTTACCATCCATAAATGAACCTGAGTTGCATGTAACGTAGTGCATCGCAGAATTTTGTTTTTTGGAAAATAAAAAACCACAATGCGCTAAATACAAAAATGCATCAGTGCTTGAATATTCACTAACACCAGACTCCTTCATATAGTAAAATTTCCCTGTGTTATTCAACAATGACATCCTGGTGCAGAAAATGTATAAAAATTCCTCGAGGAATCATATAAAGTGTATCGATAGATGACTTTTAATTTCTAAAACAAGAGCAGTGCTATTGTAAAACCATTGCATTGGTGCATTACCAGTAATGTATGTTGAGTGTGGAGCATGATTGTTTAGTGGTCTTTGTTTTAGCCGAATGTATACCCCAGGAAGATTTTACACCCCTCCACGCGAGGGGTTGTGGGGGGGCGGGGGAACATGTCCCCCCCACGGGGGTTCGGGGGGACCCAATCCCCCCCGGCTGTGGTGCGGGGGCCAGTAGTCGCTCTTGGGGTTTAGGGGTAGGTCCCCCGAAGCTAAAAAAATGTTTAACAATTGCTTGTAACGTATATGTAATTTTTTGTCAATCTGGTCGTCATTAGTCAGATGATCTGGAGGTTGAACTATGTTTAGTTTAGGTTTTTTTTTCCCTAAAGGCAACCCCTATCTTTGTAAGAGGGATTGTATTGGGTGTGTAATAGATGTTTATTGTCGAGCGAAAACAAAGAGGTGAGACTGTGAGAGAAAACAAGGATTATTTACAGCAGATCTGTGTAGTGTTCTCTTCAGTTTGTTGGATAATATAAAAGGAAGGACTGGTTGTTTCTCCGTGGATGTAGCCCAAACTAGGTGAACCACGTATATCTGTGTCTCTCTGGTTTTATGCGTTTTCTGTGTTTATATTTATGCAATATTCTATATGTTCCATTGCTCTGTAATATATAATTTTCTAACAATGTAAAGCCCTAGAGCATCTCGATAAAGCACTGCCATAAGTTTTAAATTTAAAATAAACATAGTTCTTTTGGATTTATCTCGCCCCCGTGCACTTTTCGAAAAGCACATAAGTAGGGTTAAATAAGAAAAACCCTCCCGACTATAAATTTCATTTTTACCATATAAAATGTGAGAGAGCTATGAAGTACCAGTGTCACTATTTCCAAATGCAACCACCCTAATGTCAGTGCTTCTCTTGCTCACCACCTTTCAATAGAGTGCTCACTATTTGAGTTTTTGAGTTTTTCAAATGGTGTGAAAACTTGTTTTTCTCCATTATGTGCCCATAATGTCTCCAAGATGACCAAATATCTAGGTAATGTATATGCCTATTTATAATTTAATTTTTTAGCATATTAGAGTAGCAACATAGGTTGAATTTCTCATTAAAAAAAAATGTAGTGCACTTGATATGTTCAGCTTGCATCAATAGTGGTGCATACTGTATATTTATATGCTGCACCACATTTCAATTCGTGAACATAATGCACCATCATTGTCACAGTGTGTTTTTAAATACAAATCCATCGAGAAAGATGCAACATATTATATGTTGATGCATCACTCCTAGTGTGTTTATATTTATGAAACACACAAAAAATAAATATTTAAAAATATGCCTAGAGCTCATTGCATTCAATAACTTGAACATAACATACCAGTGCTCATAGGTTATACATGAACATGATTACACAAGTATTCCACACCACTATGAAAATTTAAATTTAAAAAACACTTACATCACATCATAGTTATGTGTGCACCGTTGCTAGTGCAGTTATATTTTAAAGCACACTCACTCTGGTACATGACTATGTTTTGAGTGCACCAACGATATTTTTCTTAAATTGAAATTTATGTTTCCACAATTATAAATATATGTTTCATTTAATAAAAACTATTTGTATTTTATGTATGAGTGATCTAGTTGGATATTGGTGGCCACCTTCGTATTCCACCTAAACCACCATTCAGTTTCTATGTTTTCTTTTTGACTTCAAAAATTAATATATTTAGCATTTCTTCAGGTCCTCAACTTTTAGAGCAGTTTTGACCCCCTAAATGATGTTTTTTTAGGTCCAATGTAGGCCTATCACCATAAGTAGTTTCCTACTGTAAATCTTTTATTACACGAAGAAAAATTTATAACAAGGTATCGTATGCACCAAATGAAGATAATATGACCAAGTTATGACCACAAGAAGTGAGCTGCCTAATTGACTCCAATGGGGCCTAGAAACTCTTGGCATTACATCTCCTGGGGTTAGGGTTTTATCTTGTTTCTCAATAATAAATAGGCCCTTTAGCCTCATTGTAACAAAGTCCAAAGGCATGTAGCTACCACACCTCTTCTCAGAGATAAGTTATCATCACCTAAGCTGGTTTATTTCCATTCTGTTTGTAAGAATATTTCAGTGTTGTGATAGTAATGAAATGAAGTGTTATTTTTGCTACATATTTGTACTTATGGTTATATCTGTAATCTGTTGTGTTATTCTTTAAGTTTGGATTAGTTGTATAAGGGTGGTCTTCTATTTCTCTATTTTCCTTTTCCTATTCCCAACGAGTTCAGGGTATAAGGAGTTAGGGCTCGCAAACCCCAACGATCTCCCATGGTGGAAGAAAGTAAAGACAAGGAGCCAGGAGATCCTTTAAAAATATTGCTCCAGGAATCTTTCTAGTGACAAAGTAATGTGATCATTGGCAACTTTGCCCAGATACTCCAAAGGTTGCCCAAAGGCAACACATCTTAATCCAACGGCCACTTTGGAGGTGCCACTCCTTTTAAGGAACAAGTTAGATTTGATATTAATTCTCAAAGACACCCCATAGTTCAAGGACTGGTGGGAAATCTACTATGAACAAAAGCATGAGAGGGAATCCTCACTGTTATTAGTCCCACCTACTTTGTATCATTTTCGAGATTCCATCAAGGAACAATATTACCCTATCAGGAGCTATGAAGATAAATACATAAAGTGTACTACATTACAATAGGGAATGGACTAAAATGTTATTTCCATACCCTCCGTGCAAAGCTAGTTATCAATGATTTTGAGAAGCATTTGGTACTCAAGTACTATGGCTGTCTACAAAAGTACATCTAAGATGAGATGGAATTCTTGGAAATCTCCTCATTTGGCATGACATACCGATATGCTGTCAATATTTAGCAAACGTTTAAACAAAAGAAGCGAGAGTTTCAATCTGCGAATCTGAAGAAAGGAAAAGGTTCCCCTACACAAAAGAGAAAAGGCCAAAGCCAAGGTGCGATGATCGAGATAAACCTGTGGAAGCCACAAGAAAAGAACAACACCACAAATAAAAAATATGACATGGGAAAATGGTTTGAATTCCATAAGAGTTCCACTCACAACACAAGTGAGTGTTCGCCAAGTAGTCACTAGCGACCGAGCTGAAGTCTTCCAATTCAGATGCATGTTCTAACTCTGAGTCAGAACCAAACAAGGGGAATGACAAAGGGAATACGATCATTGACACAGTGCCCATTGCCATTGTGGCCACCACCAAGATCTAGAAGAATGAGCCTAATGATCCAAAAGAGGGGGAATGCCTCTTCCACTTAGAGATGTGGGTGAAGAGTTTTGGGTGCAGTTCATTATCGAGAGCGAGAGCCAAAAAACCTCATTTCAATAGAGGTCATGAAGTAGTTGGGCCTATCAATGATGGCACATTTGCAGTCATACACCATCAGCTGGCTTCCCCAAGGACAATATCTCCACGTTAGCAAGGATTGGCATGTTAACTATAATATTGATCCCTTCACGAATGAGGTACTATGTGATGTTCCTCCTCTTGAACTTTGTGATGTATTATTAGGACAACCATACTTGTGGAAGCGACATTTGTATATGGCTCTAGACCTCACTCTGTGATTATTACTTTCGGAGATAAGTTATACAGGATATCAGAGGTAGCCCCACCTACCGTCATCTCTTTTATCACTACAAAGAAATGCAGTAATATCATTTCCCAAACTAGGAAATTTGCTTTCCTTATTATTCACCTTGAGGGAAAGAAGAAGGTTATGACCATGAATTCTAGACAGGGATTGTCAATAAAAGAACAACAAATGGAGAAGGAAATATAGGAGTACACAGACATTTTCACCTCACCTAGAGGGGTACATATACACTGTCAGGTCAAGCACTCCATTGGTATGGCCCGGAGCATACCACTGCTGAATGGACTGATCTATCGATGCTCTGTTATGGAATAAAATGAGATCATGAAGTACATTTAGGAGTTTTTATAGCAAGGGCACATAAGGATAAGATCATCACCCTGTGGGAACTTGATTATATAGGTACAGAAGAAGGATAAGACATGGAGACTTTGTATTTACTATTAGGCACTAAAAAAAATCACTATTTGGAATAGGTACCTAATCCCATAGATTGATGACCTACTAGACCAGCTCAAGGGGGGCAAATATTTCAGCAAGATTGACTTGAAGTTCGATTATAACCAGGTGCTTGTCAAACCCTCCGATGTGTGGAATATTGCCTTGAAATCTAAGGAGGTCATTTTTGAATTGTTGGTCATGCCTTTCTGGGTGATGAATGCCCCCACAACCTTCATAAGATTGATGGATGACATCTTGCAACCCTTCACCAATGCATCCTGGTGGTGTTTGAAGATGACATATTGATCTTCAGTGAAAGTTGGGAAGAGCACCTCCACCGTATTTGAGAGGTCCTTCAACCCTTCGATAACACAAGTTGTGTACCAATTTGGAGAAATGAATTTTTTTCTTGACCGAGGTTCAATATCTAGGTTACATCATTTATGAAAAGGGTGTCCATGTGGACAAAATAAAGACTCAAGTCATTCAGGATTATCCCACCCAAACCACTCTAACTAAGCTCTGCAACTTTCTGGGTATTTCCAATTTCTACCAAAAGTTTGTGTTGGTGTTCTCTCATATCACTTGGCCTTTAAGTCAACTTACAAAGGGTGGAGTGAAAGAATTTTTTTTTTGGTCCAAAACCCAATAGAAGGAATTTTTCGAGTTGAAGCACTGCCTCTACTCTGCACTGGTGCTCACAATACCATAACTGCAACAATAATTTGAGACTGAGATAGACGCCTCTGACTATGCTATTGGTTATTTATTACTCAATAAGGGCATCTAATGGCTTACCATAGTGAGAGACTTGCAGACGTAATCGGAAAGTATTCCACTTAAAAATGAATTCCATTGTTCATGCATATCGTCAATGGAAGCATTAGATTATGGGGAAGGAAGCAGTCATCCACACAGACCACCGACCCTTGAAGTTCATATAGACACAAGGAATGTTGGAGAACAATCGCCATTAGAAATTATCCACTTACTTACAATAGTTCCATTTCAACATTAAGTATAAGAACGAGAACACAAATAATTTTGCATACTTCCTCAATCGACCACCATTCCTAGTGTTGATCATTGTGCTTGAATCCTATGTGTACGACACTTCGCGGTGGCTGCCTCCTTACCAGAGAAATCTAGAATTCCACATCACATACCAAACACTTTTGGAAGGGAAGAAAGTTCTAAATTTTCACCTTCATGATGCACTTTTATGCCACTTGGGACACACCTTTGTTCCCCTAAGCGAACACGCCAAGATGATTTGGCAGGTGCACTACAGTCGGGTTGTTGGACATTTCAGAGAAGAGAAAACAATGGCGGTATTGGAAAAGTATTTTTATTTTACCAAAACTTCGTCAAGATGTTGGGAAGTACATGAGATGTTGCACTAATTGTGTCATTGCCAAATCAACCATAAATAAGCAAGTCCTATATACTCTACCTACTCCTAGTCCACCTTGGAAATCTATCTTGATGGATTACTTTTTAGGCCTTCCTTCTACTAATCACGACAATGACTACATTTTCATGGTCATTGACAAATTCTATAATATGGCTATCATGGCAGCCTACAAGAAGAGTATCCCAGTAGAGGCCACTACTAAGCTCTCATTTGAGCAGGTGTGGGTGCACTTTGGGATCCCACAGTCTATTTTCTCATATCAAGATAGCAGATTTGTGAGTTCATTTTCTTCAAGTCTCTGATTGATACTAGATACAAAACTTACTAAGACCACAACTTTCCATCCCAAAACTGATGGAAAAACAAAGGTTGCCAATACGATGATCATACACATTTTGAAAAATAAAAGTCAAATCTTGCATGCACATGGGATGAACGCCTCCCCTATGTCTAGTAGAGTTACAACAGATCTCGCCACAATTCAATGGGCCACAATTGATCTGAAATTAATTAAGGATCTAAAAGGGCCAAATTTTTTTAAAAAATTGATTCCAATGAAAATAGCACCATCACATAGGGCTCAGAAAAATGATCCTAGTACAACTTGAATTAACCCATTTGGACTCTAGATGGAGGAGAAAGAGCTTTTTGAATTTTGTAGGTAAGCAGGTAACTAACACCTTGCTGACCAAGTGGCAGCTCAACAGTTTGACGTGGCAGTCAACAATTCAAGATCAACTTCAATGTAAGTGCAAATACCTAGTGTATCGTTTGCAGGCACATTGACATTGGTTTTGAAAACTATATATTAAAAAACTAAGGTGCATGAAAATGGTGGGCACATATCTAAACTAGGGTGACAATTCATCAAAACCTATGTTTAAACCTAAACATGGTGGGCGCATATGGATCAAAAATTTTGTATAAATTAAAATAGTAGGCGCATTTCATATGTATTAATTTATAGTTTATAAACTATAGATGTGGTGGGTGGGGTTACTGATGCAGGGCGGACCTGCAATTACCCAGGATCTTCCTATTGACTTCCAATTACTTCTTACTTCTTCCGACCGACAAAACCTTAACACTTTTCATGAGAAAGTTTCCCACACTAACACAACCTTTCCACGATCTTTAAACTCTCTGCTCATAAACATGCATCTCATCTTTCACCCGATCTCTGATACCAAAATTTCATACAGCGTTCTAACCATAGGTACTCAATAAAAACAATAAAACTAACTGAAGATCACACCAACCATATGCACAAAAAAATATATGAGAATAATTAATTAAGAAATAAAATATTTACAAGAGAAATCATGGCCTATTCATGGCCTCTTATTCTTCATACTCCCTCATTCTCTCTCACTCTCCCTCTCTATCTCTCTGATCCTCAATGTCTTTGAGGATTCCTAATTTATAAAAACTAAGCATGATCTAGAACCACCCCAACTAAAAGCTCTAAGAGTCTACATGCAATGCATACACAGGGTAAAAAGCATCTTGAGGCTTTTTCCCATCTTTTTCCTTGTTCTAAAATAGAAAAGCTTTCCTTATCCCATAATGATCCACATTCACTGCTTTATGCCTAAAAACACTCCCTATTTTATTAAAAATAACAAAATATTTAAAATAATCACACCCCCCTTTTTTATTCCATATTTACAACTGAAGAGGGTCTCGATGCTCCTGCATCATACACCGAAGCTTAAAATTAATCATGATCTCCTGATCATGTGCCTGGATCCCATACTTTGTGCTGCAAGTTTCCATTTTCCACTGCTTTTGTCTGTTGTTCTTCTCCAGGTCTCCATACCTTATGCTGCATCACTCCATTGGCTGCACTCTTGCAATCTTCTGTTGTCTTCCTCTTGTTGCTTCTCCTTTGTTTTACTACTATTGGTCTCTTCCAGGATACTTTCACCATCATCCGCTTCAATTTCTCCGTCTAACAAATTTTCTCCAGCTTCTTCAGTAAGACCTGTACTCACAAAACAATTGTAAGAATAAAAATCATAAGGCTTCAGTGCCTCTTCTGCTGCTATCACTGTTGTCTTAGCTGTCACTATGGATGTTGCTGCTGCTGTCGCCATAGATGTTGCTACTGCTGTCGCCATAGATGTTGCTACCTACCAAACTTCCTGTCCCTCTGCAACATGCTTTGGCTCATTACCTGCAATTTCATCTGTTACTTCATCTGCAACTTCATCTGCCACTTTTCCCTCTTGTTCACTGCACTGGCCTCTTTCTTCTGCAATCTGCTTATCATACTCTGGATTCTCCAACCAATATTCTAACAATGCAATTTCTCTGTAGCATCGCTGAAGCATATCATCCTCACCTGCATTCATACATAAACTTTCAGTATCAACTGCTACTTCTTTTATCTGTGCTTCAGACCGATTCACTTCCACAAGAACTTCCTCTTGTGCTGTAACAATTTCATAAGATGGCACATCCTCCTTAACACCTGTAATCACATCACCTGCAAACATACACAACTCATCATTTTTTAAACTGCAAGTCTTTTTAGTCCTCACTGCTTCCTTCAACAGTTTCCTTTGAACCAATCTGCATGTGGGATTTTCAAATTTCACCTCTAGCACAAGAATTCTAAGTCCCTTTCTCACCAAGGCAATCAAAATTTTCCTCGACCTCCTCTGCAATTGTCGCCAAATCACTCTCTTTCCCTTCAGTGGAAAGATCCATTTTCCTTTCTGCTTTTCTTGCTCCTACAGTCGTTCTTCCAGTAGTTGTAACTGTGCCTTTATTTCTGCAATCTTTCTTTCTCGAACTCCTGTAGTCATCTCTTCTCTATGGCCTTTGCTTTCTACTTTATGACTTTTAGTAGTCTTCTCCATCGCCAAAAGTTCTTCAGCTATGCGTTGCATGAAGCCTCTGCCACAACAAACTCTTTTGCTTCCATTTACCTCACCAATCCTTCCCTCTGGATCTGGTCTTTTGGTAATCATACTTCCTCTGCTGGAACCTTTTGAGCATCCTCCACTACTCCTGAAGGCTTCTCCCATCTGCAACTTTATTCAACCTCTGTTGAATCTTCAGGTTTTGCCACATTCACTTCTCCTTCCTCCCGCTGAGATTTCTTCACTCTTCCTGTAAATCAAAATTCATCAGTCCGAAAATCATCACATGCAATTAACAAAAACACTTGAACCTTCAAAAAGAGCTGCTCCAGCTCTGATACCACTTGATGCAGGGCGGACCTACAATTACCCAGGATCTTTCTATTGACTTCCAATTACTTCTTACTTATTCCGACCGACAAAACCTTAACACTTTTCATGAGAAAGTTTCCCACACTCACACAACCTTTCCACGATCTTTAAACTCTCTGCTCATAAACATGCATCTCATCTTTCACCCGATCTCTGATGCCAAAATTTCATACAACATTCTAACCATAGGTATTCAATAAAAATAATAAAACTAACTGAAGATCACACCAACCATATGCACACAAAAATATATGAGAATAATTAATTAAGAAATAAAATATTTACAAGAGAAATCATGGCCTATTCATGGCCTCTTATTCTTCATAGTCCCTCATTCTCTCTCACTCTCTCTCTCTATCTCTATGATCCTCAATGTCTTTGAGGATTCCTAATTTATAAAAACTAAGCATGATCTAGAATCACCCCAACTAAAAGCTCTAAGAGTCTACATGCAATGCATACACAGGGTAAAAAGCTTCTTGAGGCTTTTTCCCATATTTTTCCTTGTTCTAAAATAGAAAAGATTTCCTTATCCCATAATGATCCACATTCACTGCTTTATGTCTAAAAACACTCCCTATTTTATTAAAAATAACAAAATATTTAAAATAATCACACCCCCCTTTTTTATTCCATATTTACAACTGAAGAGGGTCTCGATGCTCCTGCATCAGTTACAAACAAACATATTCTATGTTTCAAACCATATAAAATAGAAGATGCTTATGTGACTACCAAGGAAAATAGTTTGTGCAACTGCAAGATGTGATCACTGGTCAATTTCCAGAATGCCAAACCAAAACATACTAGTGTATTTTAGAATTTTTATGGTCAATAACTCCGAACTTAGTAACTATGACCGATACACAAACTCCACATGTAGCCAAGAAAATATCTTCGTTTGAAGGTCATGAGGCGCTTTTTTGAAACATGAAACAATTTGAGTTGAGTCCATATCTATAATAGAACAATGGTGAAGATTTTTGAATTCTTGCCTCACAAATTGAATATATTTTATGTCGGATATTGCAATCTAGAATGAAAAACAAGTGTGAATTGCAATTTCATTAATATATGGTATAATATAAATATCAAGTTTTGATTATGTGATTCAACTTCTTAATGTATTTTAGATTTCGATGAGACGTTAGCATTCTGCAATGTCACTTGGATTCTCTCTAATATTTCACATTTTCACTTGGATCCCCTTAACTATTAACATAAGTATTCACCTCTTATGACTATTCATATTCCTTATGATAACCTAGCAAATTCGATTTCCAACATTTTCAATATTCGCATAGAAAATTTACTGTAGGTAGTTATGAAAATATGTATAAAAGTTATACGAAAACATTTTAATTTAATTTAACAACATAATATAAAGTACTATTCAACAATTAAATAACGATAATATTTTATCTTTGAAATAACCGGATTAATAGTCAACTAGGTTTATGAATAATTTTACCATAAAATGTGCTAAGTCAATAATGTGTTTTTAGATTTTAATAAATAAAGATAAAAAATTACATAATAAGTTATTTAATTTGGTAATTTTCCAAAATATAGTTATTATAATGGTAAAGGATGAACCACATTAGTTGGTTCGAAATGTCGACCAAATCCTAACGATGTGATTAATATGAAAGACTTATATCTACATTAAATGAAATTATTATAAAAAAAGAATAAAAAATGTTAGTTATTAACTCAATCATGATAGTGTTAAAAATTTGATCCACAAATTGCAATGAAATTTACACATTGAAACTAGCAGCTCACATGTGAGTAGGTTACATTTGGACACTTCCTAAGAACTATGCTCTATTAGATTGATCATACAATTAGAAATAGATAAGTTTACATTCAATTTACGGATATCAAAACGATCTCCTAGAAAATACGAACTAAGTATAAACTAAGACACACACACAACCGTGAAACAAACTTTCTCCATTATTTTCAATTCTTACCCTTAATGCAGAAAGGATTCACTTGCACTCCTAGCATGTCTCTAAACAATTCAAATGCAATCTTCCTAAGAGGCTTAGTGAAGATATCAACTACCTTCTCAGAGGTGTTACAATATGCAATAAAAATATTTTTAGAATGAACCTTTTCTCTAACAAAATGAAATTGAGTATCTATATGTTTTTTGTTTTTATGAAAAATAAGATTATTTTCTAGCTTGATTGAACTTTGGTTTTTTCATATGATCATTGTCGCATCTTTTTTTTCTTCTCCCGCATCACGACGAAGTCTTCTCAAACAAATTTATTCACAAGTGGCTACACATTCATCTTGATACTCTGCTTCTATTGATGACAAAGATACAATACTCTAATTTTTATTGCTCCAAGAAATGACCATGGACACAATATTGAAATAAAGCCCTCTTATAGATCTTCTAACATCCATATATCTAGCCCAATCTAATTTTGAATAGCATGTTAATTTAACAGCAAAATAATTAGTATATTTAATTCCAAAATTTATTGTTCCTTGAAGATACCTTAAGGACACCATTCATTGCCACCAAATGATTTTAAAGACATTTTATGATGAATCACTTAGCACACTAACTGGATATGCAAATTCAGGTTTGGTTGTAGTGAAATAAACAAGACTGTACTGAAGCAAGTTTACAGTAATCCATTCTGAATTTCTTCAACAATTACCTGATATACTTTCCTTGAGAAACAAATGTCTGTCCAGAATTCCTCCAGATTTCAAGGCCCAAGTATTAATGCAGTTCTCTAATGTCCTTCATTTGAAATACCTATGACATGTGCACTTTAAGTTGTTCAACCAATTCATTAGAATTTCCAGTGACAATCAAATCATCAACATATAATGAAATAAACATAATCTTCCCCTTTGAATCAGATCTGGCATATAAATTTGGATCATTCTTACTTCTCTTATAACCATGGTATTAGAAGAAAGAGTCTATTTTCTCATACCAAGATTTGGGAGACTATTTCAATCCATACAATGCTCTCTCTAATTTATAGACCAAGTATTCCTTCACCTTTTTAATGAGATGTTCAAGTTGTGTTAAATATACCTCTTCTTCCTATTAACATTATGATACAGGTGTTGTCCTTGATCATAACTCACTTTGATGAAAGATCACAATACAACAGGTTAGCAGCAAAGAATTACAGATCAGACTACAAAGAATGAAGAAAGAGAGGTATACGTAGGTTAACCTTGACCAAGGTGTTTATACACGCAGGTTCACTGAACATAAGTAACGTATATTTACACATGCACTTTCATAGAAGGAAAAGCATGTATATCTTGGAAAACTATATTTTTGGTCTAAGATGTTGGGTCCATGGTATTTTGATCCATGGTATTGGTCCAAGGTATCTGGTCCAAGGTATGCACCCTAGGTATTTGGTCCAACGTATTGGTCCTAAGTGGTTCTAGTCCATGGTATTGAGAAAGGCCTAAAACTATAAAAGGAGGAGAAGATCATTACACCGAGTGTGCAAGTATCGAATATCTAATGAAGTGTGAGATCTAGTATGTAGGTTATTGGCTTATGGTGTTGTACTTCATCTGAACCTTAGCGGTTGATGGAGGATAAGATCTAATGATGGATCAGGATCTTAAGGCTTGAAATGAATTATCTTTATACGGTTTGATCATGTTTATTCTAAATCTGAATATTGACGCATGTGTTCTTCTGTAAATATTATGATTTGGGCATAACTGAAGTCTAGAATAGCTGTAGAATTATGAAGTAATATTTGTAGATGTATACACTGGTTGGCTTTGAGAAACATGCGTATACAGGTAGGTTCGACACATGGAAGTAGCGTATACCTTATAAATTATGTTTCGGTTTTTTTTATTTGCTGTTGCAGAGTTTTGGGTTCTGGTTTAGGCTCTGGTTCCTGTATTCTAGTGATAATATTCTGAATGATCATATTCATGGGTTGTCAAAGTGACTGATTGATTCGGTTGTGGTTGGTTTAGAAAGTGATTAGTTGATACAGATGTATTTGATGATTGAATTAGAGTTATGATGCTATTGATGGATCAAGTTTGAAAATTTATGAAACGTGGTGCTTGGAGGAAGAAAGAAGGTCGTAGGCCTCTATAGGTCGTAGCCTACGTACTAGTAAACATATCGACTAGTACAAAAGTTAGGGGGTCATAGCTCCCTTCCAGTAGAAGCTGGAGAATGAGAGAAGGTTGTAACCTTCTGTAGGTAGAATCCTGCACACTGGTATAAGTTTGCACCAGTACAAAATTATAAACAAAATTTCTTATTATTAAAAGAAGACAGAGACGACAACAGTAGGTGGTTTTCACCCACATTGGGTTTCTAACTTATATCTTAGTGTTCATGTGTGTTGCTTATGTGTGATGCTTTATTATGCTTTTACTGCACTGTCTAATAAATCTCTGATATACTGGTTAAAGTTCAATGCATGATAAATTGGTTAATCAAAAGTTCTCTGCATATACGTTGGTGGCTTTAAGTATAGTCGCGTATACATGCTAGTTCACTTAGCTGAAGTAGCGTATACAAATCTATTTGGAAAATTAAATTATTGATCTAATAATACTAATTCACCCCGACCCCATTATTATTTCCAATAATTGGTATCAGAGCAGGTCGTTCAGAAGAAGCTTGATCACTTGAAGGGAGATCCATCATCATAGTAATCAAGAAAGAGTGTGATCCATCAAACTGCCAATATTTGATGGGAGAAACTTAGTTTATTAGAAGATAAGAACCATAGTGTATCTACAATCACTTGGAATAGATGTTTGTGAAATCATGGAAGGAGGATATACATTTCCATCAGCAATTCCTACAGATACGGCAAGTAAAAATCAATATAAATCCAATGCCAGGGCTGTCAATACATTATTGCGAAGTCTATCACAATCAGAGTTTCTCAAAGTTATGAGGTTCAATTTAGCTAAATAAATATGGGACAAAATCATTTTAAGCTACGAAGGAGATTCAGGTAAAATGTGATAAACTGCAAACTCTCAGAATTCAATAAGAAACTCTTAAGATGCACAATGATGAAAGTATAGCTAGTTACTTCTTACGTATAGATGACGTTGTTAATTGTATGAAGAATCTGGGTGAAGAGATAAAGGAAGTTACCTTAGTTGAGAAAGTTTTAAGATCCCTGTATGCTAAATTTGAATCAAAAGTATCTGCCATAGAAGAAAAATAAGATCTACAGGCTATCACTATGACATAGCTTCACAGAATCTTAACTGCCTTTGAGATGAGAAAAGGAGGCCCATCAAATATGAGAGAATCCACATTTAAAGCTTCATCAAAAGGAAAAGAATATCTCAATGAATCAAGACATATTTTAGAAGAAGAAGATGAAGAAAACTTTGTCAAGAGGCTTCAACAAGGTTCCTGAAGATTTAGAGCTAAACTACCTTTCAAATGTTTTTCCTGTGGTAGAGTCAGTCATTATGCTGCCAACTGTATTGATAGATATAAGTATGATAAAGGGAAGGAATCTGCAAAATTTCATAGGAAACAAAATGTAAGTAAAAAGAGCTACTATACTCATGAAGATAGCGATGATTTATCAAATAATGATGAATATGAAAATAGTAATGACTATAAACTTCTAATGGCTTATGAAGCTGATCATTTTTGGGATTCTTTAGAAGAAGATGACCTTCATGAAGAAATATCTAAACTCAAAATCTATTTAGAAGAAAAGAATATGATTATAGATACCTTGACATACCAACTTGCTGAAAGAGAAAAACACAATGAAAAACTAGAATGTGAAATTGTGGGTCTAAGAAAGGATCTTGAGAAAACAAAATCTCTCAATCCTAGATTTGCTAAAAGATTAGAAACCTTAAATGAAATTATCAAAGTGCAACATTCTCCTTTGATAAATACAGGTCTTGGATATACTGAAGAAGCATCTCAATCATAGAAGATGTCAACCTCCACTAAAATCATCAGCAATGATACAACCTTGTAGAATCATCAGCAATGTCGGTAGCTAAAATCTATCTAGGATCCTTTATGTCCTTAATTACAATATCGCGAGGTGAAAATTCAACCATTTTACCTTCACCTGAATGAGTTATCTGATATACAGATAGAAGGCTACAGGATAAGGTTGGAACACATAATACATCATTAAATTGACCATTGTCTATATGAACAGTTCCAGTCCCTACAACACTAAGAGATGTATCATCACCAACATATATATTTTTGGTGTTACAATTAGTTAAAGAAGAAAACATGGCTTTGTTTTTGGCCATGTGATAAGAAGCTCCAGAATCAATGAGCCACTCATGAGAATGAGAGGAAGAAGATACATTTAGTGCATAGCCAGACCGAGATTCTTGACAACCACATGCATAAAGTGCCATTGCTGAAGATGAAGTTGAAGTTGAAGAGTGCTCCAAATGGATGTTATGCTTCTTCCTTTTCGCTTCCAAGGCTTCCATCTTCTTCAAGCATTTGGATTCTAAGTGGCCATCTTGATTACAAAAGTGGCAATGACTATCAGTCTTCTTCGCTTTGTTTTTATTTGCCTTATCATTCTGCTAAAATGATTTTTCATTTTGAGGCTGAAATTGCTTAGGACCCTTGTTTGGTTTAGGAACATTCCTTTTAGGATATGACTTCTTAGGATTCTTTGAATTTGCTTGCTGCTGGGCGGTTAACGCTTTCTTAGAAGATTTTCCAATATTAAGAAGACCAAGGTGTAAGAGTTTTTCTTGTTCTCTTATTAAAGAATCACAAAAAGAATCAAAGGAAGGGGGCTTGTAGGTTTATCCTTGAGAAATGAAGGCTTCTCTTGTAGAATGGAAGGTGGAAACAAACACAGAATAGGCTGGTCCCAACTTAGTAAGGATGGAAGATAAGGTTACTATCTTCTTCTTAACCTTAACACCTTCCAAGAGAAATCTAAGGGTCTTTAATTTAGACAAAAAATCTTCAATGCAAGAAAAATTATTGGGGTCCAATGTAAGCAACTCATTTTCAAGTTGATGGGCTCTAAGTTCATTTTTTATTCCAAAAACTTTAGTAATCTACTTCATTGCTTCTTCAGGAGTATCAAGTT